>BDUI01030968.1:10626-23579 GCA_002335545.1 Apodemus speciosus | reverse complement strand
ACACACACACACACACACACACACATACTCACACACACTTTATTCTAAGATAAGTCTTTAAAAAGCACTTTGAGATATCTGCATAATTCAGATAAATCTGGGCTCAGTTTAACTCACTGTTGGCTAGTTCCTAGACATGAGAGTGCCTGCTTCTCTCTAGGGAGTGGGCATCTGCACTGTATTCACTTTACAGAGCCCTTTACCATTTCCAGAGATTTGTCTAYAGTATCTACCCACTCTGCAAAAGGGGTTTTAAAAAAAGCCATTAAACCTACTTATAAAGACATACTAATGTTTTCCTTGCAAGTAAGTGATGAATGGATTTAGGTGGGAAGTTGTCATTGTGGGTATTTTCTGTCTGGTGAGGACTTCGTTCTGTAGTGTGTACATATACATACATGTGAATACCAAAGACACACACACACACACACACACACACACACACACACACAAGCTGTTTTCCATATGGCCTGGACTCTTCTAACTTTTTCCTACAGATCTCATTTCCTCTAACAGATCTTTGCGATTAGTGCTGTTCTCCCATTGCCAAGTTGGGAAAGTTGAGGCAAAGGGAAGATAACAACTTTTAAAGGTCAGAATTCTGCCCGTAACAGCCTGGCCCTGGGTCCTGTGTTCTTGGTCTCATGCTGCATGCCCTGTGTCCCAGGATACATGGCCATGATCTGACACTACTGACAGCACTGCTGTGGATGTGATTGTGACATCATTGTTGGTGACAGCTAGGAGTCAGCTTTGCCTGGCCACTTTTGTCATGTGTCATTCTGTTTAGTTTCTGTAGTCATAATGAAGTAACATAGGACCCAAYCATCAAAAATCATCACCTTGGTCTCTACCCTTTAGGCTCCAACAGGAAGCTTCTTCAAAATAAATAAGTATATCTTCTCTCTCAATGAACATTAAAGAAAAAAAGGAAGCAAGAAAGAAAGTGGCTTGTGACATCTGCCACTTTCCATTTGAAGTGACATAGTCTGGGAAAAGAAGAAGCATGGAGCAGGATTGACAATCTTACACTTAGGACTGTCTCTCTTCTCTGGTGAGAGCTTCCTGGAAGAAGTCCCAGCATTTTGAGTACTAAAAAGTCCCCAGATTAGCAATATCTGTACTTAGTTTATATCTCCTCCCCCAGTACAAAAATGCCACAAATGTCAACCCCAAGCTCCCTTGCCCCTCATCACCTATGGCAGGCAGGAGAGCTGCCCCTCACTGGCTGAGGCACAGGAGAGTGGGTCCTTCACCATGCTGGGTGAGCACAGTAGAGCTGGCCATAGTTGCAAAATTGTGAGTGAGCCCCCCCAGAAGGAATGAGTGTGGGAGAGAGTTYACCTTGCCACTTGTCTGTGTGGTGGTATGAGCTAGGGATAGGTGCTCTGCACCCCACCTCCCAACCCTCGACCCTCACCACCTATACCAGGCAGGAGAGCCAGCCTCTGAGGTCATGAGAGTAGAAGATCTGGCTCTGCCCCTTGCTGTCTGCAGCCTTGGGTGAGCTAGCCAGGTCAGTTTTGGAGAGTTTGTGTTGCTGCTGTGGGTGTGGGAGAGCTAATAGGCTGAACAAGCTCAGCTACCACTCAGGACCAGATCAAGGGCTCTGAATTGGCCCACCCTAATATCTACACCATCTATGACCACTCCTGGGCATATACCCAGGAGATTCCACAGCATGTAATAAGGACACATGCTCCACTATGTTCATAGCAGCCCTCTTCATAATAGAAGCTAGAGAGAACCCAGATCTCCATCAACCAAGGAATGGAAACAGAAAATGTGGTATATTTACACAATGGAATACTACTCAGGTATTAAAAACAATGAATTCATGAAATTCTTAGGCAAATGGGTGGAACTGGAAAATATCATCCTAASTGAGGTAACCCAATCACAAAAGAACACAAATGGTATACGTTCATTGAGAAATGGATATTAGCCCAGAAACTTGGAATACCCAAGATACAATTCACATATCAAATGATGCCCAAGAAGAAGGAAGAACAAAGTATGGATACTCTGGTCCTTCTTATAAGGGGGAAAACAAAATAACCACAGAAGGAGATACGAAGTGTGGAGCAGAGACTGAGGGAAAGACCACCCAGAGACTACCCCACCTAGTGATCCATCCCATATACAGTTACAAAGCCCAGACACTATTATCAATGCCCACAAGTACTTGCTGACCAGAGCTGGATATAGCTGTCACCTGGGAGGCTCTGCTAGTGCATGACAAATACAGAGGGGGACACTTTCAGCCAGCCACTGAACTGAGCACAGGTTCCCCAATGGGGGAGCTAAAGAAAGAACCCAAGGAGTGGAAGGGATTTGCAGCAGCATAGGAGGAACAACAATATGAGCTACCCAGTACTCCTAGAGCTCCCAGGAACAAAACCATCAACCAGAGAGTACACATGGAGTTATCCATGGCTCCAGACACATAGGCAGCAGAGTATGGCCTTGTTGGACATCAAAGGGAGAAGAGGCCCATGGTCCTGGAAAGGCTTGATGCAGCAGTGTAAGGTAATACCAGGACAGGGAAGCTGGAGGGGGTTGATTGTGGAACAGGCGGAGGGGAGATGGCTTATGGGACTTTCGGGGGGCAGGAAAGGGAAAATCATTTGAAATATAAATAAAGAATACATCTTAAAAAAAAAAAAAAAAGGCTGGGGCACATGAAGAGGCCGGTCCTACAGATCTAAAGCTGCAAGATCCTGTGACAAAAAGTAACAACGGGATTGTTGAGAGGAGTCCCAGTGAGGATCCAGTATTGATAGGGTAGCAGGAGCCAGAGGTCTCCAACCAGACCAATGATTCACTGCAATGAACATTTGCAAGCAAAGAAGTATGAACAAAAGGGTAGACTATGCAACACGTACTAACATGTGGCAGCTTTCACAATGAGATTGTTTTCTTTTGTGGGAGAGGTTGCGAGGACAAAAGGCAGGTAGAAAGGGATGGAAAAATGACTAAGATTGGGGTATATAATGTGAAATTCATAAAGAATCAATAAAAAGTTAAATTTAGGTCCTGCTACCAGAAAGCTAATCTCCCAGGAATGTTCTCACTCCTGGGCTCAGAAGTGAGATCACCACTTTCTCTCCAATAACTGACCAAAGCAGGACTGGCCAGGAGCACACAGGGCACAGGAACAGTGGAAGAGTTGGAAGAGGATCCTTTCAGTCTCCATCTGTACCTAGGAGCTGGGGCTGTTTCAAAGCCTTCTGTACACAATTCCCACCAGAAGACAGCTGTTTTCCCAGGAGTGCTGACACAGGCCTACAAGCACACAGGAAGGACAAACTCCAGCCAGAGACAGCAAGACCAACTAACACAAGATATAACCAGATGGCGAGAAGCAAGTGCAAGAACACGAGCAACAGAAACCAAGGCTACTTGGCATCATCAGAACCCAGTTCTCACACTGTAGCAAGTCCTGGATAACCTAACACACCAAAAAAACAAGATTTGAATTTAAAATCAGATCTCATGATGCTGATAGAGGACTTTAACAAGGACATAAATAACTCCCTTTAAAAAAATACAGGAGAACACAAGGAAATAGGTAGAAGCCCTTAAAGAGAAAATACAAAAATTCCTTAAAGAATTACACAAAAACCCAACCAAACAGGTGAAGGAATTGAATAAAACCATCCAGGATCTAAAAATGGAAGTAGAAACAATAAAGAAATCACAGAAGGAGACAATTCTGGAGATAGAAAACCTAGGAAAGAGATCAGGAGACATAGATGTAAATATCACCAACAGAACACAAGAGATAGAAGAAAGAATCTCAGGTGCAGAAAATACCATAGAAAACATTGATACAACAGTCAAAGAAAATGAAAAATGCAAAAAGTTCCTAACCCAAAACATCGAGGAAATCCAGRATACAATGAGAAGATCAAACCTAAGGATACTAGGTATAGAGGAGAGCTAAGACTCTCAACTTAAAGGGCCAGTGAATATCTTCAACCAAATTATAGAAGAAAACTTCCCTAACCTAAGGAAAGAGATGCCCATGGATATACAAGAAGCCTACAGAACTCCAAATAGACTGGATCAGAACAGAAATTTCTCCTGTCACATAATAATCAAAACACCAAATGCACAAAAAAAGAAAGAATGTTAAAAGCAGTAAGTGAAAAAGGTCAAGTAACACATAAAGGCAGACCTATCATAATTATACCAGACTTCTCAACAGCAGACAATATGAAAGCTAGAAGATCCTGGGCAGATGTCATACAGACTATCAGAGAGCACAAATGCCAGCCCAGACTAAGATACCCAGCAAAACTCTCCAGTTACCATAGATGGAGAAACCAAGATATTTCATGGCAAAAACAAACTTACACAATATCTTTCCACAATTCCAGCTCCTCAAAGGATAATAAATGGAAAATTCCAACAAAAGGAGGGAAACACACCCTATAAAAAGCAAGAAAGTAATCTTCTTTCAATAAACCCAAAAGAAGATAACCACACAAACATAATTTCAGGTCTAACAACAAAAATAACAAGAAGCAACAATCACTTTTTTATTAATATCTGTTAATGACAATGAACTCAATTCCCCCATACAAAGACATAGACTAACAGACTAGATACACAAACAGAACCCAACATTTTGCTGCAAACAGGAAATACACCTCAGTGACAAAGATAGACACTACCTCAGAATAAAATGCTGAAAAAAAAGTTTTCTAAGCAAATGGTCCCAAGAAACAAGCTGRAGTACCCATTCTAATATCGAGTAAAATTGACTTTCAACCAAAAGTTATCAAAAAGGATAAGGAAGAACACTTCATACTGGTCAAAGGAAAAATCTACCAAGACAAATTCTCAATTCTGAACATCAGTGCTCCAAATGCAAGGACACCTACATTCATAAAAGAAACCTTACTAAAGCTCAAAGCACACATTGCACCTCACACAATAATAGTGGGAGACTTCAACACTCTACTCTCATCAATGACCAAATCATGGAAACAGAAGCTAAACAGAGACAGAGTGAAACTAACAGAAGTTATGAACCAAATGGATTTAACAGATATGTATAGATCATTTTATCCTAAAACAAAAGAATATACCTTCTTCTCAGCACCTCATGGAACCTTCTCTAAAATTGACCATATAATCAGTCATAAATCAGGCCACAAGAGATAAAAGATTAAAACAATCCCATAGATCCTATCAGATCACCATAGACTAAGGCTGGTTTTTAATAACAACAAAAACAATAGAAAGCCCATATATGCGTGGAACATGAACAATATTCTACTCAATGATAACTTGGACAAGGAAGAAATAAAGAAAGAAATTAAAGACTTTTTAGAATTCAAAGAAAATGAAGTCACAACATACCCAAACTTAAGGGATACAATGAAAGCAGTGCTAAGAAGAAAAACCAGATCTTTGGGTGCCTCCAAAAAGAAACTGGAAAGATCATAAACTAGCAGCTTGATAGCATATCTAAAAGCTCTAGAACAAAAAGAGGCAAATATACCCAAGAGGAGTAGACAGCAGGAAATAATCAAACTCAGGGTTAATATCAGCCAAGTAGAAACAAAAAGAAGTATACAAAGAATCAACCAAACCAGGAGCTAGTTCTTTGAGAAAATCAACACGATAGATAAATCCTTACCCAGAATAACCAGAGGGCACAGAGACAGTATCCAAATTAACACAGTGAGAAATGAAAAGGGAGGCATAACAAGAGACACCAAAGAAATCCAAAAATAATCAGATCCTACTACAAAAGCCTATACTCAACAAAACTGGAAAATCAGGATGAAATGGACAATTTTCTAGACATATACCAGATATCAAAGTTAAATCAGGATTAGATCAATGATCTAAACAGTTCCATAACCCCTAAAAAAAATAGAAGCAGTCATTAATAGCCTATCACCAAAAAAAGTCCAGGACCAGATGGGTTTAGTGCAGAATTCTTCAGACCTTCAAAGAAGACCTAACACCAATACTCTTCAAATTGTTCCACAAAATAGAAACAGAAGGAACCCTACACAGTTCCTTCTATGAAGCCACAATTGTGCTTATACCTAAACCACACACAGACCCAACAAAGAAAGAGAACTTCAGACCAATTTCCCTTATGAATATCAACGCAAAAATACTCAATAAAATTCTTGCAAACCGAATCCAAGAACACATCAAAACAAACATCCGTCATGAACAAATAGGCTTCATCCAAGGGATGCAAAGATGGTTCAATATATGGAAATCTATCAATGTGGATTTCCACTATATAAACAAACTCAAAGAAAAAAAACACATGATCATTTCATTAGATGCTGAGAAAGCATTTGACAAAATCCAACACCCCTTCATGATAAAAGTCTTAGATCAGAAATTCCAGGCCCATACCTAAACATAGTAAAAGCAATATACAGCAAACCAGTAGCCAACATCAAACTAAATGGAGAAAAACATGAAGCAATTAAACTAAAATCAGGGACYAGACAAGTCTGCCCACTCTCTCCATACCTATTCAATATAGTATTCGAAGTCCTAGCCATAGCAACTAGACAACAAAAGGAGGTCAAAACAATACAAATTGGAAAGAAAGAATCAAAATATCACTATGTGGAAATGATATGATAATATACTTAAAATTCCACCAGAGAACTCCTAAACCTGATAAACAACTTCAGCAAAGTGTCTGGACATATAATTAATTCAGACAAATCAGTGGCCTTCCTCTATCCAAAGGATAAACAAGTTGACAAAGAAATTAGGGAAACACCCTTCACAATAGTCAAAAATAATATAAAATACCTTGGTGTGACTCTAACCCAAGAAGTGAAAGATCTATATGGCAAGAACGTCAAGTCTCTGAAGAAAGACATTGAAGAAGACCTCAGAAGATGGAAAGATCTCCCATTGCTCATGGATTGGCAGGATTAATATAGTAAAAAGGGCCATCTTGCCAAAAGCAATACACAAATTCAGTGCAATCCCCATCAAAATCCCAACTCAATTCTTCAGAGTTAGAAAGAACAACGTGCAAATTCATCTGGAATAACAAAAATCCAGGATATCCTCTGTCTTTTTATCGGGGAATTGAGTCCACTGATGTTAAGAGATATTAAGGAATAGTGATTATTTCTTCCTGTCATTTTTGATGTTATTTTTGGTTTTGAGTGGTTATCTTCTTTTGAGTTTGATGGAAGAAGGTTACTATTTTGCTTTTTCCGGGGTGTAGTTTCCCTCCTTNTTTTGAGTGGTTATCTTCTTTTGAGTTTGATGGAAGAAGGTTACTATTTTGCTTTTTCCGGGGTGTAGTTTCCCTCCTTGTATTGGTGTTTTCCTTCTATTATTAACTGAGGMATACCAAATGACTGAGAAGCACTTAAAAAAATGTTCAACATCCTTAGTCATCAGAGAAATGCAAATCAAAACAACCCTGAGATTCCAACTCACGCCAGTCAGAATGGCTAAAATAAAAAACTCAGATGACAGCAGATGCTGGTGAGGATGTGAAGAAAGAGGAACACTCCTCCATTGCTGGTGGGATTGCAAGCTTGTACAACCACTCTGGAAATCAGTTTGGCAGTTCCTCAGAAAATTGGACATAGTAATACTTGAGGACTCAGCTATGCCACTCCTGGGCATACACCCAGAAGTTGCTCCAACATGTAATAAGGACACATGCTCCATTATGTTCATAGCATCAATATTTATAATAGCCAGAAGCTGAAAAGAACCAAGATGTCCTTCAAAAGAGGAATGGATACAGAAAATGTATTACATTTACACAATGGTGYACTACTCAGCTATTAACAACAATGAATTCATGAAATTCTTAGGTAAATGGATGGAATTAGAAAATATCATCCTTAGTGAGGTAACCCAATCACAAAAGAACACACATGCTATGCATTTACTAATAAGTGGATAAACCCAGACACTTGAAATATGGAGAAAAGATCTTTACCAACCCTTCATCCAATAGAGGGCTAATAGCCAATATATGCAAAGAATTCAAGAAGTTAGACTCCAGATATAATTCACAGACCATATCAAGCTTAAGAAGAAGACCAAAGTATCCACACTTTGGTCTTTCTTAGAAGGAGGAACAAATTACCCAAGGGAGGAGATACAGAGACAGTGTGGAGCAGAAACTGAAAAAAAGGCCATCCAGAGACTGCCCCACCTGGGGATCCATCCCATATATAGTCACCAAACCCAGACCCTATTGTGGATGCCAACAAGTGCTTGCTGACAGGAGCCTGATATAACTGTCTCCTGAGAGGCTCTACCAGTGCCTGACAAATACAGAGGTGCATGTGCTCAGCCAATGAATGGACTGAGCACAAAATCCCCAATGGAGGAGCTAGAGAAAAGACCCAAGGGGCTGAAGGGATTTACAGTCCCATAGGAGGAACAACAATATGAACCAACCAGTGCCCCCAGAGCTCCCAGGGACTAAACCACCAACCAAAGAGTACACATGGAGGGACCCATGGCTCCAGCTGCATATGTAGCATAGGATGGCCTTGTCAGACATCAATGAGAGGAGAAGCCCTTGGTCCTATGAAGGATCAATGCCTCATTGTAAGGGAATGTCAGGACAGGGAGTGGGTGGGTTGGTAAGCAGGTGGAGGAGGGATGAGATAGGGGATTATTGGAGGGGAAMCCAGGAAAGGGGATAACATTTGTAATGCAAATAAAGAAAATATCTTTTAAAAAAGTTAAATTTAAAAAATGCCACGTATGAGCAGCAGAGACCAACATGCTGGTTTACAGATATTCTGATTGTAGAAATTATTGGCTCTTTTCTGTGAAGATAATAGAGCGATGGCTAGATGATAGTGTATTGTCTGTCTGCTAAAACCAAACAAGTCTTTTAAAATTATGATGAGGCAGATTTAATGGTGCAAGAATAGGCTGCAAGTTTGCAGCTAAATTTGGTTTTGAATTATAAGTGCAGTTATTAGAAGCACTAAATGAAGAGGCACTAAATGTCCGATGGTGAGAATCTTGCTGTGGGAGTGGCCCCCAAGTTCAAGCTTGTGTGACTATAGTTGGCATGAAGTAGGCACTTCTCAATAAGAACAAACTCTCCTGGCTTGTGGTTTGCTGCAAGGAGTTTGTGAGTATGGGTTCCAGGGGTCCACGGACCCCAGCCTTTCTGTTTTGAAAGCTCGTGGCTGCCAAAAATAAGTTACCTCAGCAAACTCAAATGGTGGCAATTTTGTGGTGCATAAAATTGATTTATGCTTACAATCAAAATGCATTCCCCTTGATAATTTATGCTCAGCAATTTAACATGATTATTTGCACCACAGTTTTAACATTTCTGCCTTCCTGACTGTCAACCCCAGAGCACAGACACATGCACAAAAAAAAAGCAAAACAAAACAACACAACGCCATCCTTCCGAGGCAAGGCTCTCAAAAATCAATGTCACAGCAGCCTCTTTTGTTTTCTGTTGTGACAAGACTGAATTTAAACAGCCTGGGAAGTCAAAACAACAGGAGAAATATCAATACATATTAACTTAATCAAGACACTCTGCTCCACCGTCCCTGTCTACACTCAAATTATGTTCCCTCCATAAGTTTCATGTCACTGCTGATGGCTTGTAACTTCACCACAAATATTTGCAATCAGTGGTGGCCATCCAGAATGGAGTGAAGCTACAGGCTTCCTGACATCCTCTTTACATCTGTATGAGATTTTTGTCACAACCGTTTTAAGAAAATGACTCCCCAGGCAGGCTCCAGCTTACATGTTTGAACACAATCTTAACATTTCTGTTGTACTGCTAATCCTTTYTTCACATCTCCCAATGGTACTGAAGCAGAAACTTCATCCTCCATTGTTCTGTATAAACTCTTTTGAGAAGGAACTCTAATAAAGATGAGTTAGCTCAGAAAATGCACACCGTACTGGTCCCATCAAACCCTGGGTGCACCTCATGGTATCAGAAGCAAGCATCTGATGAAGGCCCTAAGAGATGGAGCCATGGGAGGAGTCTCTACTAGTGGAGGGACCAAATCCACTTGACCTTTTAAGTGAATACTCCTTGGCCACTGCTTATTCATGCCAGCATGTTCTGTTCTTTTTCCCCAGAAAAGTAATTGGAACAGACTCGCCAACAGTCTCATTAGGCACATAAAATGTTCACTTTATCATATACAGAGATGCTTGCACTGGACTGTGGATGCTAGGAACTGTTTCCAGAGCAACAGAAAACAACACTTGACCAGTCCTGTTCTCACTCCTTGTCCCCTGGGATGAAGTACTCAACCCATAGCAGTTTTTAGGAGCATCTTCCAGTCTTGGGAACAAATAAAGTCCAGTTCTAGTCAGCAGGGACCAAGGCTGGCATTAAGTATGGATATCATGATCCATCAGAGCTTCAAGTCAGCAACAGTGATGGATCCATCTACACAGAAGGTCCATCAGGGGCCTGCAGGCCCAGGAAGGTTGTACAGTTCTTATTCTAACATTTCCCTGGAGATAAGGTGAAGGGACATTGCCACATAGCCAGTGCGGGCTAGGACAAGTGACCTGTGATGGCTGCTGGACTTACCCAGGAATGTTGAGTATAGTTTTTCTTCTTGCTCGGGTAAAAGAGGCCCACTGACTGCCTTCAAGGAAGCTCGAGTGTTTCAATTCTCAAGGACCTGCTCAATCTCCACATTCTCCCTTTTGAAAGAGGACTGTTATCTTGGTGCTAGGATTTTTAGGAAGACATAGGAAATATTTGTTAATCCTGTTCTTCATATTCTCAGGGTCTAAGAATAAAGCTCTTTGCAGGCTTCTAGAAAAGTCCTATGACATGAGAATGCATGTAGTTCTTCATCCTAATTAAATATTTCAACTGGACATGACTTCCATTACCCTTTCAATGGTAACGAGCTAGGGAACAGTAGGCTTATGTTTATACAATGGACAATTCTAAGTCAGGACTTACAAATTTTTGTGTAAGGTTTAGATTTTTAACATCAAAGATATGAGAGACGAGCCAAAGTCGAGCTCTTCCCATTAGATTTACTTCCCAATGATTTAGAATCTCAGCGGTGTAGCCTGGAAGAACTGTCAGCTTTGGGGAAAGTCAGCTTCAGCTTTCTCAACAACTATGTGCAACAGAAGCCGGATCTAAAGAYGTCTGTCAACAATCTCAGTAAAGATTCCAACCGCAGGTCACCTTCAGTTAATTGATTCTGTTTAAAAAAATTCAGTGTTAACTCAGGTTCCAAAATATTTCTGCACAATTGTGATTGGTAGTCAGATTTCTGTACTCCTTCAGTAATTATTTATTGAGTTCCTGTGGGCCTCACAGCATTCTGTTATATACTTTATATTCTAAAATATAGGCAGATAGAATACAGAAAAGTAAATACTAAGGAAATACACTGCACTTATATGATAGTTGAGATATAATGAAGGAATTAATATATATCATATAGATAGACAACTATAGTTTGGGTTTTAGGAAAACTAAATGTCATTAAAGAACTACAGGATTAGTGTTGGAGAGTGATGAAATAGAAAATAACAACTCCAGGCTGGAGAGGTGGCTCAGTCATTAAGAGCACTGGCTGTTCTTCCAAAGGCTCCCAGTTCAATTGCTAGTACTCAAGTGACAGCTCATAACTGTCACTAGTTCCAGGAGATCTGACACCTTCACACACATGTATAAGGAAGAACATCAATGTACATAAAATAAAAATAGATAAACAATTTTAAAATTTAAAAAAAAAAAACAACTCCCCTGGTTCAGAGATCTCACATCTAAGTATTAATTCAGTTATCCCATGGAAGCCTAGCATGTGGGCACACACCTCTAGGCTCAATATCAGAAGGGTGATGCAGAGAGATCGCCATGAATCCAAAGTCAGTTTGGGCTACAAAGGACTCACCAGAGAGGCCAGGACTCTATACAAGATTCTGTCTCAAAAAGAGTTACATGTCCTGTGGAGAATGGATGAGACTGAGAGGCAGTGATAGACAAAAACTCTTCCACAGAGTGGTCCCAGCTGGACAGTGACCTGCCGGTCCCCTAGTAATCATCTAGGTGCTAGCCTTCTGGCCCACCAATCTCTCTCCTCATGTGCAATCTTCCAGAAAACCTCATCCTCACTGAACTTCTTTGCCTCCTCCAGAGCCCTCAGTAATCTGGCTGCTGCTCCTACCTTCAATTGAATGTATTCTCAGAAAATGTCACTTAGGAGCTCTTAAATGTCACATGTAATGGGCAATTTAAAATCTTAATCTTACTGGATTTCTTCGCTACTTGTGAAATAATTAATCACTCCTTCCTTCTTGAGTATTCCATGACACCACGTTCCCTGGCTCTCCTTGTACCTTGGATGGTTCCTTCTTTGGCCCCACCACAGGCTCATCGTCTCCCATCTGCTCAGCGAAGGCTGCCATTCTGCAGGGTTCCGCCCTCCACCCACTGTTTTTCTCACTCCACATGCTCCCTGAGGAACCATAGTCCTTCTTCTCATCATTTTCATGACAATCTATATGCCAACAACTCCGGAATCTATATTTCCAGCCTCGGCCGCATCCTGTATGCTTCAGTTCCACAAATCAGAGCCCCATGTAACTATTCTATAGGTAACTAAAACTCGAACATGTTGACAACTAAAATCATGGCTTTCTCCTAACATAATCACTTCCTCTTGCATTTTCTACCTCAATTAGAGTTTGTAGGTATTATTGACTGTCTATCTCTCAAATATGATGCCTCCTCTCTAGCATCCCCTACAAGACCTTCTCAAGTCTCATCAGCCTTGTCTAGACACTAGTCAAACTTACCTCCAGATCTCTTCCAGATAGAACAGAGCTGGCTTGTTGAGTTACAAACACAGTCACCTCCTTCCTTTTCTGCTTCCCTTTGCCCCGAACATACACATACCGTGAAGACTTTTACCAATCCACCAACAACCTGTTTCTTGGGAATAAAT
>BDUI01030927.1:12299-25308 GCA_002335545.1 Apodemus speciosus | reverse complement strand
TATATCATCCTGAGTGAGGTAACCCAATCACAAAAGAACACACATGGTATATACTCTCTGATAAGTGGATATTAGCMCAAAAGCTYGCAATATCCAAGATACAACTCACAAACCACATGAAGCTCAAGAAGAAGGAGACCAAAGTGTGGATACTTCGATCCTTATTGGAAAGTGGATCAAAATACCCATGGCTCACAATGAACCAATATAGTGAGCATAGAGTCCCCAGTGGAGCAGCTAGAGAAAGGACCCAAGGAACTAAAGGGGTTTGCAGCCCTGCAGGAGGAACAATAATATGTACCAACCAGTAACCCCAGAGCTCCCAGGGACTAAACCATCAACCAAAGAGTAAACATGGAGGGACCCATGGCTCCAACTACATGTGTAGCAGAATATAACCATTTCAGACATCAATGAGAGAAGAGTTCCATGTGGCTTGTGGGAATGGTCCTCAGTAACATGGGGCACCACAGAGCCACCAGTGTTCTACCAGTGATGTGCCATTCCTGTGATCAGAATGGCCTAAGCAGCTGCTCAAGGCATCCAGACAGGATGCAGGACACAACTCCAAGACCTTGAATGCACACTGGCAGCATTCAATCCCATTTACTCTGCTCCAGTGGTCTAATATTGCTATTTAAAAACTGTATATAAGGCTGGCTTATGGATGGCTCCATGGATAAATGCATGAGGACYAGAATCTGAATCCTTTATTTTTTCAGTCTGGTTCACATTTTTTTAAATTGGATACTTTATTTGTTTAAATTTCAACTGTTATCCCCTTTCCCAGTTTCTCCTCTGCAAAATCTGTCCCATCCCCCTTTACCCTGCTTCTGTGAGGGTGCTCCCCCACCCACCCACCCACCTACCCCTGCCTCACCACCCCAGCATTCCTCTACCTCAAGCTCACAGGTCCAAGGAACTCCCCTCCCATTGATAGGGCCCCTTCAGCTCCTTCAATCCTTCCCCTAATTCCTCCATTAGGGTCCCCGTGCTCAGTCCAATGATTGGCTGTGAGCATCCGCATCTGTATTGGTCAGGATCTGGCAGAGCCTCTCAGGAGACAGCTGGATCAGGCTCCTGTCAGCAAGCACTTCTTGGCATCAGCAATAGTGTCTGAGTTTGGTGGCAGCATGTGGTATGGATCCCCAGGTGGGRCAGTCTCTGGGCGGCCTTTCCTTCAGTCTTCGCTCCACTCTTTGTCCCTGTATTTCCTTTAGACAAGAGCAGTTCTAGGTTAAAACTTTGCAGATGTATGGGTGGCCCCATCCCTCAACTGAGGGAGGAGGCATGCCTAACCTTTGGATATGGTTTCAATAGGTTTTCHCTCTCCTTTGTGGGGAATTTCAGCTAATGTCATCCCTGTGGGGTCCTGGGAGACTATTGCTTTCCTGGCACCTTGGACTTTCTGGATGCTACCCCCAGTTCCCCATTCCCCATTGCTACACACCTCTGTTCAATTTCCTGGCCCTCTGCACATCTCTCCCATCTCCTCCCATTCCTGACTCTGACCCTCTTTTTCCCCTCCCCCTCTTTTCTTCCTCCTGAGTCCCTCCCACTCTCTACTTCCCTTGATCATATTGTTCCCCCTTCTAAGTAAGACTGAAGCRTCCACTCTTTGGTCTTTCTCTTGAGCTTCATGTGGTCTGTGAGTCTTTTTGTGGATATTCCATGCACTTTACCTAAAATCCAAGTATCAGTGGGTACATCCGATGCGTGTTCTTTTCTGACTGAGTTACATCACTCAGAATATTTTCTAGATCCATCCATTTGCCTGAAGTCATTGAAGTCATGAAGTCATTGTTTTAATAGCTGATTAGTACTCCATTGTGTAAATGAACCACATTTTCTGTATCCATTCCTCTGTTGACGGACATCTGGCTTGTTTCCATCTTCTACCTATTATAAATATGGCTGCTATGAACATATTAGATCATGTGTCCTATTACATGTTGGAGCATCTTCTGGGTATATGCCCAGGGTTCTCAGGTAGTACTATGTCCAGTTTTCTGAGGAACTGATTTCCAGAGTGGTTTTACCAGCTTGCAATCCCACCAGAAATGGAGGAGTATTCCTCTTTCACCACATCCTCACCAGCAGCTTCTGTCCCGAGTTTTTGATCTTAGCCATTCTGACTGGTGTGAGGTGGAATCTCAGGGTTGTTTTGATTTGCATTCTCCTGATGAATAAGGATGTTGAGCAATTCTTTAGGTGCTTCTCAGCCATTCGAGTTTCCTCAGTTGAGAATTCTCTGTTTAGCACTGTTCCCCATTTTTTGACTGGGTTATTTGGTTCTCTGGAGTATCAAGTCTGTTAGTCATGCCTCATTATTGGGGAATTGAGCCCATTGATGCTACAAGATATTAAGGAATAGTGATTGTTGCTTCATGTTATTTTTGTTGTTAGAGGTGGACTTATGTTTGTGTGGCTATCTTCTTTTAGGTTTGTTGAAAGATTACTTTCTTGCTTTCTCTAGGGTGTAGTTTCCCTCCCTGTGTTGGAGTTTTCCATCTATTATCCTTTATAGGGCAGACTTTGTGGAAAGATATTGTGTAAATTTGGTTTTTCATGGAATATATTGATTTCTCCATCAATGGTAATTGAGAGTTTTGCTGGGTATAGTAGCCTGGGCTGGCATTTGTGTTCTCTGAGCGTCTGTATGAGATCTGCCCAGGATCTTCTAGCTTTTGTAGTTTCTGGTGAGAAGTCTGGTGTAATTCTGATAGATCTGCCTTTATATGTTACTTGACCTTTTCCCCTTACTGCTTTTAATATTCTTTCTTTGTTTAGTGCATTTGGTGTCTTGACTATTATGTGATGGGAGGAATTTCTTTTCTGGTCCAATCTGTCTGGAGTTCTGTAGCCTTCTTGTATGTTCATGGGAATCTCTTTCTTTAGGTTAGGGAAGTTTTCTTCTATAATTTTATTGAAGATATTTAGTGGCCCTTTAAGTTGGGAATCTTCACTCTCTTCTATGCCTATTATCCTTCGGTTTGGTATTCTCATTGTGTCATGGATTTCCTGGATGTTTTGGGTTAGGCACTTTTTGCATTTGTGTTTTCTTTCACTGTTGTGTCAATGTTTTCTATGGTATCTTCTGCACCGGAGATTCTCTCTTCTATCTCTTGTATTCTGTTGTTGATGTTTGCATCTATGACTCCTGATCTCTTTCCTAGGTTTTCTAGCTCCAGGGTTGTCTCCCTTTGTGATTTCTTTATGTTTCTATTTCCATTTTTAGATCCTGGATGATTTTGTTCAATTCCTTCACCTGTTTGGTTGTGTTTCCCTTTAAGGGATTTTTGTTTCCTCTTTAAGGGCTTCTAGCTGTTTACCTGAGTTTTTCTGTATTTCTTTAAGGGAGTTATTTATGTCCATCTTAAAGTTCTCTATCACCATCATGAGATATTATTTTAAATCAGAGTCTGACTTTTCTGGTGGATTGGGGTATCCAGGGCTCACTGTGGTGGGAGAACTGGGTTCTGATGATGCCAAGTGGCCTTGGTTTCTGTTGCTTAGGTTCTTGCCCTTGCTTCTCACCATCTGATTATCTGTGGTGTTACCTCATCTTGCTGTCTCTGACTGTGGCTTTTCCTCCTGTAAACCTGTGTATCAGCACTCCTTGGAGACCAGCTCTCTCCAGGCAGAATCTGGGTATGTAGAGCTGTGGCACAGGATCAGCTCTATGGCTCAGATGGAAACCCCAGAACTTGAATCCTTAGAACCATATAAAAGCCAAGCAGGCATAGCGGTTGACTTATAATCCCAGCACTCTAAAGGCAGAGACCCTGGACATGCTGGCTAGCTGGACTAGATGAATTGGGGACCTCCAAGTTTAGTGAGGGACCTTGCCTCAATAAATAAAGAGTGATCAGGGAAGATATCTGTCTTAGTTACTTCCTATTGCTATAAAACATCATGACAAATGCAACTTACAGCTTTTAAAACAATGTTTAACTTATGAATTCAGAAGGTTGGAGTCCATGCCCATCATGGTGGGGAACATAGCAGCAGGCAAGGATAACACTAGAGCAGTAGCTGAGAGCCCTCATCTTGAGATATAACCTCAAGGCAGAGAGAAACATAGGGAATGACACGGGCCTTCTGAAACAACAAACCCTGCCCCAGTGACATACCTCCTCCAACAAGGCCACATCCCCTAACCCTTCCCAAACAGTTCCATCAACTGGGGCCAAGTATTAAGTATATGAGCCAAAGGGGGCATTCTCATTCAAACCACCCCAGCCTCCTTCCCCTTGTGTGGCTACCACTAATGTATGGTAAGGAAATTGGAGGACTGCCCTTAGCAGACTTCTGCTACCACCATTAGCTCCTGAGAATAATCCACAGTGACTGAGATGCAAACATCTCCACAAGAGACTGCTTTCATGTTATCAGAGTCTTCAGTGTCAGGTGGAAGCCTGGACCTCCATCATGAAAGGTGAGCTTTGAGCATAATAGAAGCATAACAGAAGACTGAGAAGTGAAGTGGCTGTTACCTAAGCATGTTGAACTGAGTTCTATACCCAGAGCCAACATTAAAGCCAAGTATGGAAGCACACACTTGTAATTCCAGCTCTGAGGAGACAAAGAAAGCAGGATTCCTGGGGTTCTTTATCAGCCACCCTGGCCTAATGGGTGAGCTTTGGGCCAGTGAGAGACTCTATCTCAAAAACCAAAGTGTTCCTAAGAACAACACTCTAGATTTACCTCTGACCTCCATGCACACATGTATACTCACACATAAAAACACACACATACCTGTACACACAGAGAACTGTACATACATGTATGCTCACACACACATATACACACCTATATACTCATAAACACACCCACATGTATACTCACACACATACACACATGTATGAACATGTATACTCATATACACAAACACACATATATACATGCATATATATGTATACTCACACACACAAACACACATGTATACTCACACAAACACACATACACCAAGAACTAAATTTAAGGAGAAGGAGAATCACATTTAGTTCAAGTCTCATGTGTTGTAGAGTCTGAAGGACTTCAAGTTTAGAGCTCAAGGGGACATTGATATCAATTATCTTTTGGGACAAGAATTTTATTCAAGACTTTATTAATGCCAAAACCAGATGGCAGGTGACATGTGTAGGGGCTCTGAGGAGATCAGGCTTGCATGGAGAGTGAGGGTCCCTGCTTATAGAAGGGGAGGAGGGTGGAAAGGCGTCTGGTTTGGTCTGCAATTGGCTGTTGCTAGAGGTAACCAAGCACTTGAAGAACATTGGGTCAAAAACGGAGGAGCTCTTCAAAATAGCATGGCCCTGTCTAGCAGATCCTTTGGAAATGAGGACTCCCAAAGTTTTGGGGGAAACCACTTTTACCACTTGGGATTAGCTGAGTAGACAAGAGAACCTGATCTATAGGAACAGAGCAGTGGGGACCTCAAGCCGGCCCACCAGATTGTCAGCCTCCAAGCAGCAGGCCTTCCTTTTGGGCTGGGCACAGAATGAGGATCAGCAGGTCCTGCTCTCTGAGCAGGCAGATCAGAGAGTTTCTTTATGGCAGCTCTCACACAGAGAGACAGGAGTGTGGTGAGCATCATTCCTGGAAGCTGCCATGTGAGAAGGAAATCCTGGATTCTTCGGTTCACATCAAGAGAGAAAGAAAATTGGGCAGGAGGTCAGCAAGGGTCAGGAAGGCACTGTAGACTCAACCTGACAGATGACCCCAGTACTGCCCCCAAGTGGAACACCTGGACTGTGCTAGCTGTGCTTTCAGTTTTGGGGGCTTGGGGGGGGGGGCACCTCTACACTATTTTCCATCATGGCTGCCACAACGTACTTCCCACAATACTACGATTCTTTTTTCTCCACTTCTGGGCCACATTTGCTATGTTTTGTCTGTAGTGACAGCCATCTCAATAGGTGTGAGGTGGCATGTCTTTATAAATTTGTCTTGCATTATCCTTACCAATTGTAATACCAAGAATCTTTTCAAATACCTGTTGGCCACTTTAGCTTCTTTGATGTAAAAATGTCTATTCAGGCCATCTGTCCATTTTGTCATTGCTCTCTCTCTCTCTCTCCCTCTCCCTCTCCCTCTCCCTTTCCCTCTCCCCCCGCGCGCGTGTGCAGATTTCTATGTGAATGCACTTTATGCTTATGTGGGGGCACATCCTTGCACCAAAAGCACTTTTACTGAGCTATCTCCTAGCCCATCTATTTTGTAGACACAAAAACACAGACACCAAGGAAAAACTAAGACATGGAACAGCAACTAAAACAAGCAGGTGCCCTGAAGAGTGGAAAACACTTGTGAACCTAAGAGAGGCCTTCATAGGGAACATATTCAAGAAATCCATGCCACAGGCACATTTCATTCTGATGAATTAGCTATACCAGAAAATAAAACACACCAAAGGGGAAGGGCTGACTAATACCTTCACATTAAGGAGACAAGGCTTAGTGTGGGATTCAGAGGATCTCTGGATTTTGTGTGTCTCATTTTTTTTTCCAGTGGGAAGCCAACCAAGAAAACCATCATTCAAACAGGACTTTTCCCAGCACCCCTAGATACCCACACCTTCGTACAGCCGATTCTTTTTCTTTAATGTTCTATATTGCTTTTAGTACATTAAGGGTATTACTTTCCAAGTGCTACAGGGAGATGCTCTTTATAGACCCCGTAAATCACAGGATAAGAACTAATTGAAACTCKCTGGCTGTACCTTTGTGGGCTGAGTCTGGCAACAGGAAAGCAATCAGACAGCAATTAAAATGCTAATACAGGGCTCACCCCAAGTGGATGCTCTTGCCAAAATGCAATGGGCTGCTCCAGCAGAATTCATAACAGCCAGCCTGGACGGCACTTCATTTAGAAACCATCGATTTATCAGAACCACAAACAACATCTTAGGAGACATTTTCCCAGTGGAAAATAACAACAGCTGCAGCAACAGTAAAGGAAGACTGTTATGGTAAGAACCAGATTATTCCCACTGATCGCAGGGTCAAATCCTCTCTTTAGGATTTAGTGTAAACCAGCAGCTTGGCTTTAGTCTCTGAGGCTTGCTTTCCAGAGAGCCCTGTCCAAGGGCAAAGCTAAAGGTACCATAGGAAACAGAAAGTCAGAAAGGCAGTCAAGGCAGATCAAAGTGTGTATGTCTCAGGTACTTCATTCAAATCCTGACTGCCAGTTGCCAGCTGTTATGCCTTGAATCTGAAGTGTCTACCACAGGCTCATGTGTTTGAACACTTGGTCACCAGCTGGTCTTGAGGTTTGGGATTGGAACCTTTAAGAGTTAAAGTTTCCCTGGAGGAAGTAAGTCTTTGGAGAGGAGGAAAGACTCAGAGTTTGATAGCCCTGCCCCACTTCCTGTTCCCTCCCTGCTTGTTGACTATAGACTAGTTACATAATTACACTATTGCATGGTGTAACCCCACCCCACTTCCTGTTCCCTCCCTGCTTACTGACTGCAGACTAATTATATAATTACACTATTGCATGATGTAACTAGCCACTTCACATCTCTGCTGCTGCTCTTTCCATGATGGACTGTATCCCCTCAAACTGTGAGCCAAACCAAAGAACAACCACACACCCTTCCCCCTTGTGTTATTTTTCCGATTACTGAGATGAAACACCTGACAAAAGCAACCTAAGGAAATACTTATTTTGGTCCAAAGGTCAAGGAGATATACTATATTGTGGTGGGGAGGTCATGGCAGCAGGACATTGAAGCAGGTGGTCATATTGTACCCGTAGTTGGCAAGAAGAGATGGATGCTGGTGTTCAGCTAGCCATCTCCCTTTTTATTCAGTCCAGAACTGTAGCCCATGGAATGTAAGGCAGCCCTTGGCAATGTCCAGAAGCTGGAAGAATCAGGAAGGAACTTTACCCTTGCACCTTCAGAGACAGCCAGCCCTGTTAATATCTGCATTTTTAACTCTTGGAGTCAAGAGTTAGAAAACCAATGCTCATCATCAGATAGGAACAATGGCCACATTCGTTTTTTACCTTTACTCTGAGTATTCCTTCTATGAAATCAATCTATAATTATGATCAATTTATGTTTGAGCTTCTGGAAAACTCAAGCAGTAGGACAGTTTCACACTACCATTTATGARGCTTATTCCCATCAACCTGGGAGGACTCTGGGAGATGGATGAAGTCCAACCAAAGATGGATACATTGGGGTTTGTACCCTAAGATAGAAAATTCTACATGACTTCCCTCACACACTAGGATCTGAGTTCACCATGTCTTTCTCTCATTCCTCTGCCTATGTCACCAGCTTAGAACTTCCTCCATTTGGGAACCAAAAGGGTCCTTATGTTCCAGTCAGTATGATGGTAGGAGAGGGGGCCAGAGTTGGTAGGAACCAATAGAAAAGGCCTCTGCCAAGCAGCAATGAGGACTCGGCACCGCCACCCTCATATTTCCTTCCTGATCCTAATGTTTCCCTAGTCCCAGACACACATCCTAATGCTTTAAATAAAGTACCACATAAGCTGTTGCCCTTGGCCGATCTACCTGCAGTAAGTAGATCGGGCTCATACTACACCCTTGACTTCTGAGAGGATAAATGTTCTGTTCTGTTTTCACCTGGATTTTTTGGATATGGGGTCAAATATCTTCATGATCATAATGTATATGTCAATTCTTTTGTACAGACAGGGGTGGTAGGTGAACCCAGAATGTACAAGCTCTAGAAGCTCATGTACCATGCTAAACAGCCCTCACACCTGACACTAATTCATCCAGAGCCCTCCTCATTGCCATTAATAAGACTAGATCTGAGAGACATGGACACAAAACTTTACATTGGTTCCCATTGCATTTTATTTTGGTCAGAATAACTAATCAGTTACCCCAAGGAAATTTTGAATCACCCCAAACATTTCATCAGCCAACAATCAATGTCTATGCCCAATGTCTATGCCCAAGTTACTGAAAGGAGACAAGATTTAAAAAAAAAAAAAGTCCTCCTGGATGGCTGAAGGGACATTAGCCAATGCTGGCACAGCTCTGTTAGACAGTACTTACTATTTGGGGCTGGAAAAATGCTCACTGGTTAAGAGCATTGGCTACTCTTCCCAGGGAGGCAGGTTCAATTCCTAGCAACCACATGGTTGCTCAAAACTATCTTTAACTCCAGTTCCAGGGGACTGAATGCCCTCTTCTTGCCCCCATGGGTAACATGTACACATATGACACAAAAACATGTATGCAAACAAAACACTCACCCTCATAATATAAAATAACTAAACAATACTTAGTATGTTTGTAACATCATGCTGAATGCTACTGTTATCAAGAAAATATGGAATGCTTGGTTCTGGACATAACTGAGTTTCTACAACCATTCAGGAGAGGTTAGGGAAGTTGTAGCTACAGATCTGGAGAATGAAAAATGGATGGAGACAGAGAATCTGTGTGTGTATGCATATGTGCTTATGTGTGTATATGTACATGTATGTATGCATGTCTCCCTATGTGTGTATGTGTATGTGAATCTGTGTATGTGTGTATGTGTGCATATGTGAGTATTTTCAACATAAAAAATGTATTAGTCATGAGAAAGAAGTCAGCCACAGAGAAAGATGATCATCAGGAAATGAAATGGTGGAGTCTGCATTAAGAGACAGACAGGAAGAAGATGCCTTCCAGAGAGAGGCAGAGAGGTTAGGAAGAGAGCCAGCCAAAATGGTAACTCAGGAGCCTGATGTCAGTGCTTAACCTGACCAAGCTGTGTCACCAGTGACTCAGAGAGGAAAGTAAGAAAAAGACCCTAGTGAGCACCTCACAGATTCCTGAGTAAATGAATGAGCTAGACAAGCAAACGCAATCACCACTTACACACTCATGACCATAGGGAACCTCACCTCAAGCAAGGGACCATGGAGAAACTTCAACAGCATGTAAGGGATCATAGAAGATCTCACTAACATGTAAGGCCTCCTACCCTATTCCTGAAGCTGAGCTTTCTAGACTCCCACCTCATTAGCAGGGCTAGAAAATTTTTTTCTTGATCCATCAATTGAAAGGAAGAAAATGCAATGAGAAGGGCCTGGAAAGAGACAAATGTGCAGGGGTGGGGGGAGCAAATATCCTCGCATAACTGCAGGACACATGTGACCACAGGATGGCTCTTTCCCAAACACAGCTCCCTCCTCTGCCCTCACAGGACCACGCAGAGAGAAACCTCTTCACATCAGCACCCTCGGCGTGTTTACGTGTGGGCTCTGGAGCTGAGGGAAAGGGGTCTCTGGCAACAAAGGGAAGCATATGGGATCTGAAGTTTCAGATTAATAAGTGTGGGGTTAGTAGAACTCAGCATCTCAGTGTTGAGGGACTTTCAAGGACAGCTCCATGATGGGAGGGACAGTGCTTGGTGTCCAGCAAAGAGCCATACAAATCTCTAGAACTCTTGCCCTGAGAAACAGACCCCAGTCACCAGACCAGTAGAATTCTTCAGTTCTGAATGCCTAAAGTTATCCCCGCAGATGGGGATAAGCTCTGCTTGGTACCATGTCCACCCTTTGTGCCCCACCACATCAGCCTCTGCCTCTGAGAATGAACGTGCTGGAAGCAGCAACTTGATAGCTCTCCTCTGTCCCAACAGTCCCTACTGTAAGACACACTTCAGAAACTCACAGGCAAAAGTGAGGAAACAAATACCAGAAAAGTCCTCTACCCACCTCCTATGAAAAGTCCACCTTGTGTTAACTGAAGTGCCCTAAGAGCCATATCTACCCTGAACATTCTGCAAGGCTGACTGACCTCCATGACCACAGAGAGATCAGGGTGTTGCATGACAGACTTTCTTAGCCCCATTAAGAGCTATTCACTACCCACCTTTGTGTGGAACCTAATATCCCTGTGAAGTAAGGCCTTTCAGAATATGCAAACAGACCCCTAGGTCCTGCTGAGAATGGCATCAGGTAGCATCTAATTCCTACCAAAAGGGTGTCCTCCTGCCTTGCTGAGGTACAGCTCCCAGATGTTCCCCCAGTGTATCTTAATAGCATCTTGATTTATGACTTTGTTCTGTTACTCTAAAAACTTCATAAAACAGAAAGTAGAAATAAAAAATATTCCTAAAACTGTCACTGTATTGGAACTGGAGTTTGGTATAGCCTGGACGTGTGTTCCCGAGCCACAGTTGCTCCTCTTTGGCTCTAAAATAAAACCTCACTTGTCCCGTTGAGGTGGGACCTGTGTCTTTCCATCTTACCTGTGGACAACACAGTGATCACCTCACCGGACAAGCAGTCTCCTGGGATGCCACCGGATACTATTTATTTCTAAATACTATTTATTTCTGTGGTTTCCAGTGATTTGTGTGGCTCCTGTGGCAGCCAGGCAAAGTGAGAGCTGGAGAGGTAAGCCCAGACAGGAAAGCAAGCAAGCCATCACCAGGAGACCTTAGCTGAACTGTTCTTGGAGCTGAGCTAATGAACTCTCCTTCCAACACAATTCCCACCTCCCCACTTCCTAAAGAGAAGAACAGGGAGACAGTAGTAATCCAACAAATGACCTTGGGCTAATTAAATCAATAGTCCCTGCAAATTAGGTTTTTAAAGGAAAGTGTTTTAAAGACCTAAAAAAAAAAACAAAACCTGGGATTCATTCCTATGGGAGGTAGCACTTGAGATAAATTAGTAAGAAGGAGAAAGAAAGGGAAAGAAACAAAATCATCTTCAATTGTCTAAAAAAATCAGTTACCATCTGGAAAGTCTACGTAAGTGTGTGGGAACAGAGCGTCTCTCTGTTCCACTGAACGCTCCTTCTTGGTGGCCAGCATTCACCATGAGGGAATCAATGTAGAAGCCAGGAAGAAAATTTCGGGTTTTGGTACTAAATATGTATTTTCAGAAATTATTGCAAGAGCAAGCTTAGGAGAGTCCCTTTACCACAAAAGGGAAGAAAATCCAATGACTGTCCCATTGGCTCTGGGCCACGGGTCAGCCTCCTTCGATATGTTCACCTTGAGCAAGACCCTTGCCCTTTCTGAGCTGTATTTTGTTCCTGTGTGTGTGTGTGTGTGTGTGTGTGTGTGTGTGTGTGTGTGTGTGTGCGCGCGCGCGCGCGCGCGCGCTATAGCAACAATAGGTACCCACTGTGCTGGTTAGTTTTTGCCAACTTGACCAACTAGAGTTATTTGGGAAACCAAAATAAGGAATCGCCTCCATTCAATTGTGGGCAAGTCTGAGGTTCAATTTCTTGATTAATGACTGACATAAGAGAACCCAGCTCTTTCACCAGACCCAGAGGGTGCCTCAATCAGGGCCCTCTCTACCAACAGACCTGTGAGAAATAAACTTCTGTTTTCTGACCCATCCAGCAGGTCCAGTTATTTAGGGTCCCAAAGAGTCGCTACCTGAGGGTCAAGGGGGGAGAAAAGAAGGAGACTGTTAAGCCGAGGAAAACACGGGGGTGCACCCTGCACCCCATCCCTAGGAAGGCGACATCCCAAATCACTCACGAGAAACGGTCTCGATGCAACCACATGAGGATTTTTTATTAAAAAAAGAAAACCAGTATACTGGGATCAGAACCCACGAAGGGTCAGGGGAAACTGATTCCGAGTGCACAGTGGAAAGGGTTTTTAAATCATTCTGAAGGCCATCCCAGGGGGCAGGGCATAACTGCATTCCCCAAGATGGGGTAGGACAGACATCAAGGTCAGGGCAGGAAGGGTGGGGAAAACAACCTTTCAGAGCAGGGAGGGGGGGAAGGTAAGCATTACAGAGCACAGGCTTAAAATTTTAAGGCAAGATCTTTCATTCCCCACTCTCTCTAGGAAGTAGTTCTAATCTTAGAACTAGAATGAAAGTTTAGCCTCTTTTTGGCTCGGAGAGTTCTTGTACTGCCGCCTAAGTACCATAATCTGGACTGCGCTCACCCTTTCTCTGACACTAACTTATTGATTATACAAGATCCGACTGTAAGCAACAAGGACAGTATCATTAGGGGTCCTATCAGGACAGAAAACAGGGTCCACCGAGTCCTA
>BDUI01030926.1:0-11089 GCA_002335545.1 Apodemus speciosus | reverse complement strand
GAATTTTGAGATAGCCGAGGCTGTTTTACATAGACAGAACAGGTCTTAAATGAACAAACAAAAGCCAAAAAGAAGAAGAAAGGAGAAGGAGCAAGAGGAGATGGAAGAGAGAGGTCAAGATGGTGAAGAAGGAGAACGAGAAGAAAAAGTTTGTGAAGATCTTGAATCTGGGCCTTGGGAATCAGTGAAGGCAATGAGGTCAACAGTTATACTGTATAAACATGGTACAAATGCCTTCATGTTTGAATGTATGGTAACTATTACAAATACCTTCATGCTGAAAGGTATGGCAACCAGTCTAATGTGAATAAATTTTATTTTTAGTCTTAGATTTACACCAAATATATAGCAGAGACTGGAAAGGTAGGTAGGTCATTTATTAAAGTGCTTTCCTTATAAGAAAGAAGACTCCAGGTTGATGGCTAGAATCTGGCTGCCGTGCCATGAGTTTTTTTTATAGAAACACTGGAAAGGTGAGACAGGAGGATCCCCTAGGGTCCTTCCGTTTGATTTAATTGTTGAGCATCAGGTCAAGGAGAGAACCTGGCCCCAAAGGACGAGGGCATGGGAGTTGTTCCTCAAAAGAAAATTGGAGTTKGTCCTCTGGCAACTACATAAATGTGCATGCAAGCACAAACATACACAACTCCCTCYCTTCATATAAAAATACTTGTGTGCACACATACTCATAGTGTTTTTAAATGTAGGATGAAAATWACTATGTTCCAAAAAGCATTTTATAGGAATATGGTTACCAATTTTGGCATGATTGAAAAACAGGGGTGCTTAGATTTTTCCTATTTCTTTTTACTTTTTGTTTCTTTTCTTTCTCTCTCTCTCTCTCTGTGTGTGTGTGTGTGTGTGCTTGTGCATTTGTGACAGTGTTTTGTAGAAACTACTATTTATGAATCTTATGAAATAGTTAAATTTTAATAGGACTTTTTAGAGATTTATTCATTTATTTATTTCATTTGTCACTACTTTCGAACATACCAGAAGAGGGCATCAGATCCCAATACAGATGGTTCTGAGCCACCATGTGGTTGCTGGGAATTGAACTCAGGACCGCTGGAAGAGCAGTCAGTGCTCTTAACCACTGAGCCATCTCTCCAGCCCTTAATAGGATGCTTTATGTCTGCCCAGTGTTAGTTAATTCTCTCCCTCCCCTTCTCTCAGACTATTTCTCTCACATAGGCCACGGTTTCCATGGTGCTTTGTTTAAGGTCTTCTCTACAAGAGGAAACACACACATGCCTGGTASTATAAAGCTGCCTAAAAACCCATAGTTGGCAACCTCACAGGCCCCAGGAGTGAACTTACCAGTATTATTTGGCAAAATAAACATGGTATCAACTGCCCACTAAGTCACTGTATCTATACCCATAGGATTGGTGCARCTCAGTTTTTCATCAGAAAAGTTTCTTTGAGTTTAAGTGACTCAACCGATCAAAGTACAAAGAATAAATGCCAGTGGCCAGGTCAACCAAACATGATAGGACTTCTATGTCACGCCCTTCCCCCCTCAGTCCCTAAAGGCCATTGCAGAAAAAGGGATGGTGTAATTATAAAGGCCAGAAGTTGAGAAGGACCAGAACAATACAACGTCTTCTAGGCAAGGCAGGACTCATGTACACATAAATTCTCAGCTGCTTTACTTGTTCACATACCAATGGCACAAGACCAAGGTAGTCAACATTCCAGCAAGAATTGAGGAGGGGCTCCTGATGACCCCTCCTAATTGAAGAGCTATTAACAAATGATGGCCTCCTTAGGAGCCAAGCCAGTTTTTTTCATGGGTATAGACCCTGGTAGTTAAACTGTGCTCCAATGGATGGTCCTAGATTCCCCCAAAATCTATGAACAGCACAACTGGCCTCCTGCAAAATAAAATAAAATTAAAGAATACATGAAGTTAGGAGCTCAGAGGAGTGAGTTTGATCTAGGAGGAGTGGGCCATGAATTGAAGTACATTGCATGCTTAGGGAAAATTCTTAAAGAATATATATATATATATATATATATATATATATATGTGTGTGTGTGTGTGTGTGTGTGTGTGTGTGTGTGTGTGTGTTTATATATGGTGTCTGTATGTGTGTATGTGCTTGTAAAATATTTAGCAGGCCACAGGATCTGAATGTTTTTTGGAGAAAATAAATGCAAGCAAATGTAAATAAGTTGGCTTAAGTATCAGAATGACATATACCCATGCACTGGGATTGTAGTGATATATATTTATGATAATACATATTGAGCCCTAAAAAGACTGAATTTGTGCCAGACCTCACAGTAAAGGTCATCTAAAACCTTTTTTTYCCCTGTCCTACTGTGTATTCAGCCCATGTAACTTGCCTTTAAGAAATCAATATAACCAACCTTACTTGCTTTGGATTTCCCATGGAATCAGCTTTTACAATCTAACCTAAGTGAATAGCTCTACTTTTATTATGTTCCTTTCCATGCTTCTGAGCCAGAACTGTGTGTGTGTGTGTGCCTGTGTGTGAGTTATAATAATTATTTGCTTAAAAAAAAGACCAACACAGTAAATGTAACCTTAAAACCCATGTTGGCCAAAAATGTTGCCAGCTTCATAGATGGAGGTTGATGACATGTCTATATTCTTTTGAGTCAGCTGGGTGACTTTTGTTCTTAAAACTCTGTTAAAGAATTCTATAGAGAATTCTTGYCCTGTGCCATCTTTTCTGCACTGTTCAATAAATGTTGAGCAAAGTTATCTGTCCAAGGAGAGATAATAGGGGCAGGTCAGGTCCATGCCACAGACAGGCCAGTGACCTCGAACTACTGAGAAGTGGAGATATGATGACTGAAAAGCAGAATTCAATGAAGACTCATTCTTGGTCAATATTGAAGAGGACAATGTGGTTTCATTCCTTAATGTGACATTGATGCATTTTAGTGTTCTCTGACATCATATTTATGTATAATCCAACACCTAGCCTTGCTGTGTGATACTGACACAAAGAATGCTTCATATTTCTATTTAATGTGACAACAATCAGAAAAAAGCAAGCACTGTGAACCCTCACAACAAGAACTTGTATAACACTTGCCCGCCAATATTTCATCATGAAGTGAGGAGGGGCCCACATGCCCTACACTCCTTTAGGGATTATTGGCAGTTAATAAATGTTGAAGGAGAGGGGCTACTTTCTTAATGGTGGTAACCAATGGTGAGTTAGCCTCACTCTAGTAAAAGATCTTATACCCAGGCATAACCMAGAAACAAACAGTGGRCATGAAAGTAGGGCCTATGGGAGTGGCAGAAGGATGCAATAGGGGAAGTTGAAAATGAGTAATATTCATAATATAATTATATGAAACCTAATAAAATTATTTAATTAAAGTAAAACCAGTTCCTTAGAATAAAGACATTTAAATATTAAACAGAGATTTATCTCCTTGTTTTGGAAAGAAGAGAAAGACATCAATGTGTTCATAGCCTTTAATGACATAAAGAACTTGATCTTGATCGGACTTGTGGCAGATGATATGCTATTATTATGCATATTATGCAGAAACCCAAAGTGGGTTGATCATAGTGACTGTTGTTTGCTATCACAACAATAGGGCCTGCTTAGAGTTATTTAGAACGTCATGTTAGATTATGCCACAAACAATTTCTTGGCAGCTATAATTTAACAGGTGTCATTAAAGCACGTGACCTGTGTCTTAAGATGTCAAACCACGAATTAAACTCTCTCATTATGCTTTTATGAGGGGAAAATAATATTTTACAGATTTTGAGATTGGCATGACCCACACATAAACATCAACATTAGACAAGATGCAATTTGTTTGTTTTGTTGAATCAGAAAAGGAGATTATGTTATGTTCATAGGAATCATGGAATGTCTTTGCTCATTTATGTTTCTAGAAACATCACAGATGAACACACAAGAATGTCATATTGCTTAGCACCATTAGCCTGCCAAAGAGAAAAATTACAGCCTGTTTCCCTCCACTAAACTAATTGTTATTTTTAATGCTTAGTTATATTTTTATGTGCCTGCATTATGTGTCTCTCTATGCATTTTTCCACAGAGGTCAGTTGAGGGCATGAGAACTACTGGATATGTAGTTTCAGGTAGTTAAGAGCCACCAAATATTGGTGCCAGGAACCAAACTGGGCTTCTCGGGAAGAGCAACAAGAGCTCTAAAGGGCTGAGCCATTTCTTCAGGTCCCATTGCTGCTTGTTAGATAGACATAGTTCTGATTCGTAAGGAACATAAATAGAATAACAATAATTACAATTTTTATATGCGCTATTATTGTACTTTATTTCTTTCTAATTTTCTTACATTGTTCAAAAAGTAACATAATGAAATTTAGTTTGTATGAAAATGTGTTTAACTTTGCAAAGATCAAAAGACAGTCTATTGGAACACATAACATTTATTGCAGATTGCCACATACCTGATGCTGTACTAAGTGCTTGACATACTGTTTTATTTAACCATCCACGGCTAGCATGAAGTACACTATTCATATTGTGAAGTACTTCCTTGAGAGTCATAAATTATGATAGAAAATACTCAACCAAAGAATTTTCTTTTGTACCTTTACTTGTGGTTTTTATGTGTATGTGCAGTGCACATGCATGTGATATAGCATGGGTGTGGACATAAAGAACCTTGTAGAGTCTCTCCTATTATCTTTACATGATTTTTTGTGGATCATACTCAGCTTGTCAGGTTTATATAGAAATTACTCAAATGATGGATCCATCTCACCAACCACTGAAAGCATGGAGAATCACAGCAGATATGCATCTGGGTACATCTTTGGGGGAGTATTGTATTGAGTGACACATAGATTATGTAATAGAAGGATGATAGTAATAAATGATAGCTGATAATTGACTGATGGACAATAGTTATAGATGATATATCAATASACAAGTGATAAATCTATTTACTTACATTAAAATGTCCTCTTCCCTTATTATGGTTTCCTTTCTGCTTTCATATTGTCATACATACATACATGCACACCCCCCCACACACTTCTATTTGTGCACATGATATGAAACATGGACATTTTAGATCCTAAATCTGGCTTCTTTCACTAGTATAATCTCCCATTCCATTTGTTTCTCTGCAAATATTATGACTTTTTTCTTACATATTTCTTATAGCCATATAAAATTCCATTGTGAGTATAATATACCATTTTTTCTTTATATGCCCATCCAGGGATGTATTTATGGACCTGTTCTATTTCCTTGCAATTATGAATATATAGTGATGATAAATGGGGGTGTGGGCTTCATTGTCACATGTTGATGTACTGTTTCAGGTACATACCCAGGGATGGTAGAGCTGTGAACTATATGTTTGGTATAATTTTGGTGTTTTAAGGAACTGCAAAGTGATTTGCAAAGTAGTTTTACCAAGTTTACATTCTCACCAATAGCTTGAAGAGAAGTTAAAAAAGCAAATAATGGTCAGGAGCAGACTGTGGAATAGAAAGATAAATATGAATAAAATATAACTACATGTATTCATGAGAATGCCATAAAAACTCCCTTATCAAATGTGCTAATATTTTAAAGTTAAAATTAAAGAACAGTGTTTTAAAAAGTATTTCCTACATTTTATCTTTGCTCTGGAAACTGACAATTTAACTAGAATATTTTCATTATTTTTATATTTCTGGCATCTATATTTACATTATTTCACTTTTCCTAAATTATTCAGATGAGTGTTAATCCCTGCCCCAYTCAACAAATGTCAAGAGAAAGGTGAATCTGTGAGTACAGATTTGGGGCCATCCTTCTTTAAATGAAAAGCAATCCACTCAAATCTATGGATCACAAATTTGTTTCTCTTTCCCAGACACTGAGGTAGTATTTATAGCTACAGTTTCTTCTCCTTTATCCTGGGGGTGAGAGGAAGTCTCATCAATAATGATATAATTTTAGGAAGACAAGGTTAATACATTTATTTCCTATGATCCATAATTCAGCAGTTGAGAATCCTAATGATTTGGATTATTGTCTTTCTTCCAACTTCAATTTTTATGATTTGTTCTATGACTCACAATCTGATAGCTGCTGGTGGTTGTGGTGATGACATTTTTGTGTGTATGTTTGTGTGTATGTGTGTGTCTGTGCATGTATGCATGTGGGCATGTGTGTCTATAATTAAGCTACATAATCATACAGTATGAAAATTGCAAGCATGCTTGTATGTAAGCTTCACATACTTTTGTGTATGTACTAAGTGGATATATATATATATATATATATATATATATGGAAGTGTCAGAATCAGAGAAGTACATCTTTATTCTACATGATCATTCTCTACTTTATTCAATTGATACAGGATTTCTAGGTTAAATGTAGAGCTTGCCAATATGACTTTTGCTGCTATCTAGCTTCTACTGGGGAATGTACTCTCTCTGCCTTCCAAGAATGGAAGGGAAATATTGAGGATGCTCACCTGGCATTTCCTGGGTTCTAAATATTTGTCCTAATTGCATGGTAAACACTTTAACCAGTAAGCAATGCTGCAGCCTCTCTGCCTGTCTTTGATGTTGTTAATTTCTCAAATTTGCCAGTGTTGCACATGTTGTTTACTTACAGTTGTACTACACTGCTTTTAACTATACCTTAATATTGTTATTATTGTTGTCTTTGTTATTGTTATGTTATTTTTTATGAACAGATGAGGACCAAGACCTGAGTTGCCTCTGATCACAGTACATACACCATGATATTCGAGTATCWGCACTCTCATTCACACATACATACACACATCATATACATATGCAGCAYATTCAAYGATATAAAAAGACAATCACTGGGGAGATGGCTCCCTGGGTATAGTGCTTTTTGTACATGCATCAGAACCCGACTTCACATCCCTAGAACATACATAAAAACTAGAATTTGGAACAAGCATTTATAACYCTGCTGCTATAATGTAGAGACAGGTAGATTCTGTGTATTTTCTTACCATCAAGTTTAGCCACAATAGTGAGCTTCAGGTTGAATGAGCAACTCTGTGCTGAAGACTGAAGTGGAGATCAATTGAAGAAGACATCTCATGCCTGTCCCTGGTCTTTAAATGTGCACATACAGTTGGGTGTRCACACAAGCATGCACACATAAAATAAAAATAGTTAGTCATGCCCAAACCAACAATAAAGCAAAGTAGATAACACAGTGTCTATATCATGTACTTACTTGTAAGTATATTCTATTAGGAAAGAAAATATATCCTGGTTTAGAAAATCAGTTTAGTTACATGTTGCTGTGTAATGTTATATAGATCATCAAAGTCAAAAGGCTCAGACATATAATATTGGTTCAGAACTTGATAATCTCATATTCCTCCTTCTTATTTTAATAAGAAAGATATCCTTACAGGCAGGGAAATGTTAACTTGAAAAAGTATCAGAAAAGAAAAGGCAATATTGTGAAAGTAAATTCCTAATATATCTCAGAATTGTACATTTTCCAGAGACAACACAAAGCCATATAGTGATGCCTTAGTAGATTTACAGACCTTTTTTCCTTTAAACTTTTACTAAAGTGTAAAGGACTGATTTAGAATTCACCATGCCCCATGTCACGTAGCCTGATGTTTCTGTTTATACACAGATCTGGTCTACAGGTTAGTATTTGTGTGATTTGAACCTTTCAAACTGACAGAGCCCTTCAAAAACAGACACCTGGATGAACTTTCCATTTTTCCTGCATTTCTTCACTGAGTATTAAGAGCAATTAGATGCTGGTTTAGTTTGTGTTGTTATATGTTTTTATGAAAATATTTCTTACAGTGTAAAAGGTGGAAGCTTTCCTGTCCCGACAGCTGAGTTAACAATACCCTGTGAGGTCACTTAAGACTTGGTCTGCTTTCCTACCCCATATTCAGCCTGTTTGTTTAACCTACATTTAGACAACCATGGAACAACAAACTTTACTAGCCATGGATTTCTCATACAAGTCTATGCTGTTGCACAACTTTAATCTGATGGAATTGTTTGTGCCTCTGGCTCAGAGCAATATTCTTGTATGAGTGTGTACTATGGTAATTATTTTTTTAAAAATAGCCAATTGGTTGAAAGAAGTTTCATACAACAAATATCTGCTATAAATGTTGAAATCAACATGGGGCTATAATTTAATAATGGTATGTTTGCGGTACTGTTTGTTCTCTTGTTCAGTTGGGAGCAGTCGGAGTCAGTAACTTAATCCCTTTAAAATTCTGCTAAAGATTTCTATGCAGTGCCTCATTCCTTCCACATGTGATACTTTCTGTACTGTTTAATAAAYACAGAGCAATACYCTATGCTAGAGAGACACAGTCAATAGGGAAASATCCAAAATACACAAGACACAGAATACAGGTAAGCTAAAAACCRCAAACTACAGACTGAAAGCACCAGGGAAGAAAAGGAGAATTCATATTTAGGCTCCATTTGGTCAAATTAGCCCAAGGGAAAAATGTTGAGCTTGCCTTTTGTAATGTRACCTATATCATATATTGGTGTCTTTGAGGTTGTCTTTACCATCTCTGTCCAATGGAATGTGGTAGTAAATCTGAGAAAACACATAGGCATATTTTGGATACAAAAATATGAAACAAATTATGTCCCCCAGTTAAAACAATAAAATAACTTCATGTATTTCTGGTATAGAAAAATTAAAAGTCCTTCATAATGTTTCTCCTACTTTTTATCATAATAATGACTGACATTACTGAGCTGAGTTTTCTGCCTTTATTTCCAAAAGAAAATAACGCCAAACCCAAGAACAACAGTATTTGTAAGATTATACTCAAATATACTTCTGAGCTTTCTCTGCTATTCCGTCAGCATGCACACTTTGTACGTTTTAATTTTTCACACAGGGACTCCTTATGTAGCCCTGGTTTACCTGGACTCTTTATGTAGACAAAGTTAGCCTCAAACTCATGGGGATCCATCTACCTCTACCTTCTGAATACTAGTATTAAAGATGTATCTCACCAAGCCAAGCTTAACATGCATTCTTATTTCTTAAATATTCATTGATAACTACAGTTTATTGAGAAAGAAAATCTCATTTATATTTTTTTCCTTTTTACTAGATTTTGAGAATTTCGTACAAGGTATTTGGATCATATTTATCTGTCTCCCACAACTCCTTCTAGATCTAAGCTACTTCCCTACCCAATTTTGTGTCTTCTTTACAAAACAACTATTGTGTTTCACATGTGCTACCTAAATACTCTAGGATATGTGTCCATCCATTGAAGGATAATGAATGTACCAGGGCTACACTATTAAAAAAGCTGACTCTTTCCCAGCATTTATCAACTGACAATAGTTCCTCAGCTATTGATATGACTTTTTTTCGATCACTCCCTCCATGATGAATATTTGTCTGGTCTYCAATGATTCCCAAGTCCCAGTATCCAGGTCTTCCCAAACTCTCCTCCTTCTCCTTCTCCTTCTCCTCTTCCTTCTTCATCATCTCTCTCTTTTCTCTCCTCTTCCTCCTCTTCATCCTTTCTTTTTCTTTGGGGTTTTTGTGTGTTTATTTGTTTTTAACACAGGGTCTGTCTATGTGGTTCTCTATGTTAATCACCATCCATTGCAACAAGATTTTATGATAAATGTTGAGAGATGAACTTATTTATGACTACAACAACAGATTATTAAGAGTAAGTTCAATACTTTGTCTATCTTGTAGAATAATAATTGTAGGTTTCCTRCCTACCTACACTATCTTGAAATTACCTTTGCAACTCCTCAGCTGGCCTCACACTCACAGAAATCTGCCTTTCTCTGCCTTCCTAYTGCTGATATCAAAGGCATATTGACCCATTATTTATTTCTTAAACCTAGTACAAGCTAAAGCATTTGTGTGTATGCATAATATATATAAGTATTTAACTCTTCAATTAAATATGGAGAAAGGATATTTCTTTTCAAAATGTTACTTATTAAAGACATACTTGATTGRTTAACTCAGTCTTCAAAAACAATTAAGCCTTTTTTTTTTACTGTCATTTCTTATGTAAATTATCCTGTTGTGTCGAGAAGACTGTTTCATAATTGGCATTCATGACCTTTGGCTCTTACAATCCTTCCTCCCTTCCTCCTTATTGATGCCTGAGCTGTGGGAGGAACACATATGATACAATRTCTCATTMAGTGCTTAGCATATTAAATCCTTCRTTCTTAACACCTTGCTGAGCTGTGGTTCTCTATATTAATCACAATCTATTGCAACAAGAAGATTTTATGATAAAGGTTGAGAGATGAACTTATTTGTGACAAGAGATTATTAAGAGTAAGTTTAATACTTTGTCTATCTTGTAGAATAATAATTGTAGGTTGTCCATAAGGGTCTATGACCTACCTAGCTACACTGTCTTAGCCCTAACAACAGTGTCAAATGTGGGTTTCATCTTGTGAAGCAAGCCACAAATGCAATCAAAGAAATGGGTTGGTTACCTCTGTGACATTTGTGCAACTATTACATTAGTAGTCGTGTCACACAGACCAGTCATTAATGTAGATTGCAGAGTTCACAGCTAGATTAGAGTACTCATGTCAGRCAGACCAATCATTAGTGTAGATAGTAAAGTTCACAGCTGGATAAGTATGATGATTACATTTCTCCTTTAGTATACATGTAATACCTCCCAGCATTATAAAAATCTAAGCAATAAGAATGAAGATTTCATGTCCTTACCAGTTTGTTTTTTCTTTTTATGTTCTTTAYGTTTTATGAGTTAATTATATGGTTATGTCAGTGATAGAATCTCTTTTCTTTTAACCTCATGTTTATCATTTTTTGAGGATTCAATATGTGAGTGCTTTATTTACATCATTTCTATCCATACTGTCCCCTTCTAGTATCTTGCCATTGCCTTTCAAATTCAAGACTTATTTAAAATATATATATATGTATATATATGTATATATATATATATATATATATATATATCCTTGAGGATTGGATGTCAAAGGACTTGAAGCTACTATACAAGATGTAAGAAAGAAACAAAAATGTCATATCTAAGTATGCTCAAGTTTGCAAAAACTTATGTTTAGAGGGTAGCCAAAACC
>BDUI01030917.1:19950-32506 GCA_002335545.1 Apodemus speciosus | reverse complement strand
CTCTGTCTGTCTCTGGCTCTGTCTTTCTGACTCTGTCTCTGTCTCTCTCAGCTACCTCCCAGAGCCAACTCCAAAGCTGTTGGCTGCACTTTGGGGGGTGGGGAGATGGAGAACTGCAGCAGAAGCCGCAGTATAACCCTCTGGGAAGGCCACCTACCTGCACATCCTGTCATGAAATCTGCCAGGCAGAGGCTGGAGCCCTGCCAAGTCAGACTCCTGTTATCACCCGGTAACCACGGGCAAGTCAGTTCCCCTGCTGGCGTCCCCCCCCCTTTCAGAAAATGGAGTCCTTAGCCAGGTGGGATGGCTCATGCCTATAATCCCAGCATTTGAAAGACTGGACAGGAGGATTGCTATGAGTTTGAGGCCAGCCTAGACTACAGACGGGAAGCCCGGCCCACCTGGACATAGCAAGACCTCTGTCTCAAGAAAAATAAAGAAAACGGAGTTGTTTTTTAAAGTGTGTGTGTGTGTTTTTTTTTTTAAACGCTTGCTCCTTCTGGCGAGCAGCTTCCATTAGCCTGGGCAGGACTGACCCTAGAGGACTCAGCTTAGGTGCATCTTTGTATCTTGGGCCTCTTCTCCACCATCAGCACTCCCTGCCTCCCGTATCCACAAACCCAGAGGATACTTGGCAATCGATTCTGCTAAAGGAGGAGCACAAAGCAAAGCAAAAATGGCAGGAAGGAAAATAAAGGCAACCTCTGCGGGCCTGTAGCTCAGTTGTAGAGTGCTTGGCCAGCAGGCAGGAGCTCCTAGGTTCAATCCCCAGTAGCAGGGGACAGGGGAAGAATGAAAAGAAAAGCAGCTACGTTGTACTTAAGATGCAGGCAGGGCTCACGCTGACCGTTTATGCGCATTATCTCATTATCTCCAACTCATGTGTGGATAAAGAACCAGACTCTAGAGGGTTTAGGAATATGCTCACGATGCTGTGCTTCTGAGGGGGTAAAAACTCATTCCAAACTGCCCGTTCTTCCTCCCTTCCAGCTCAACCCATGGGCACAGCAGCAACTGAGAGAAGAGGTTGGGGCAAATGAAGCCCTTTGCAGGAACATATCCATCTTACTGGGTGACTGAAGTGATCCTTCCCAGCCACCATAGGAACTTCCCCTCATGAAATCTTGATCGCCAATATGGAGACATGAAGAAGCTCCGCCCAGGTTTTTCTCAGTTTGCATCCTGGGTGTGGCCCGCAGAACAGGACATTTCCCCTTAGTATACATCTGCACACATGTATATAGAAGATGGAGTCCTTAGCCAGGCGTACACACACACACACACACACACACACACGCACACGCACACGCACACGCACACGCGCACGCGCACACGCACACGCACACGCACACGCACACACACACACACCTGCAGGCTCTTTTTGCCCCCTGAGAACCATCGCCTCCTCCCTGACTTCCGTTGGGTGCCCCGGGAAAGAGTTCCTGATATACACACACCTATCTGCAGACGCTTAGCTGCTGGTGTTCTCATGAACACCTGTGAGGGAGGCGGGCCACTTGAAGGGCAGAGCAAGGCATGCCAAACTACGGTGCAAATTGTTAACAGAGGCTTCAGCTGAGCCCACAGAATGTTCTGGAGATGCAGAGACGTAAAGAATTGAAGTAAGGTGACAAGTCCTTTCACGYCCCCCCCCCCATATAGACCCGTCGCAGAATGAATTGCTTTCGAGAAGTTAGGAGGTCAAGGCAATCCAAAAGCCATCAGCTAAGGACAAGTCCGAGTGGGAAGTCGAGCACTCTTCCCCCGCCTCGCATCCATGCCCTGTCCAGCAAGACTCCTGCGCATCTTTCCAGTGGCAACTGGAGACTGACCCATCCTTTCGACACCGGCAGTCAGGAACAAACACCGTGGGCTCACCACTATTCCTGTGTGGGGAGATGGCCCTGGCTCAGAGACATGGGCTAGCTCCTTCCTGTCTGGGCAGTGAGGAGTGGACATAGATCCTCTTTCCCACCTCGGCCCCAGCCTGTTCCCAGAACACACTGATGTTTCCCTTCAACAGCTGAGTGGATGGATGTTGCCTGGGAGGTGGCGGCAAGCTGGTGGGAATGTTCCAGCAGGCCCGTGGGAATGTTGCAGCTTCCACGATTTCCTCTCTTGTCAGTGCGTCAAAGTGTCTACAGGGCTATACCAATGCCAGGCAAGCACAGAAAGAGCTGGCTTCTACAGCCAACCTGGAAACCTCTCCTGGGCTCAGGCCAAGAAAGTCCCATCTTTGTTCCCTTCTCTGGCCATCGTAGCGCTGCATGTCCATTTCTTAGCTACGAGAAGCAACTGCATTTAGAGCCCTCCGTGCCAGGGAAAGCCCAATGCCACTGCCAACCACACTACATCGCCGTTCTTCTGAAGGAAATTACTATTGATCCCACGGCTCTCCTCCCCATGCTGTTTGCCGGGGACAGCCAAGGATTCCCGTGCCAGCTGGGCTCCCACACGGCTCAACTGTTCCTGTACCAGATGGCCAGACCAACACCCTCTGGCTGCCGCACGCTCCCTGGGAGACGAGGCTCTGACGTCTCTCAGCCTGGCTTTTCATGCGTGAGGACAAGGACGATGGGTTAGGGATAACAGGGCCAATCAGGTTATTCTAAAAACCCCTGCATTTCCAAACCCCAGCGATTATCAGCATGACCAACAAGGCAGGAAAACTTGTTCCGTAGCCTTCTCTCTTGCTGGTCTTTTGACAAGCAAAAGTTGAAGACCTCCTTGGCTTGGGGATGCAGAAACATAGACCCCAGCCCTGACCTTCAGACAAGACGCAATCTACTGGGTACAGGTTGGATGACTGCATCTTTCTTGATCAAACAAGGGCACTTCTGAGACAGCGAAGTGGGTGCTACTCAGAGTTAATCCAGTGTAATGAGCTCAAGCAGGGTTTGTTCCAGGCAAACCAAGATGTTTGGTCTTCCCAAATGGTCATGGCATGACCAAAGTGGGGGAGTGGGGGTGAGGGGTGGGCTGTGGTACTGTTTGGCGGTGCCACAAGGTGGCGCAACTGAAATGGTAGCTTTGCTCTGCCTTTGTTTTCTACCTTGATGAAAACTGATTTTTCTTCCCATGACCATCCAGCCAATAGAACCCATCCACGTGTGCTGGAGCCCAACGACGCTGGTTTAGAAGAGCCAATCATTAAATTTTTCTGGAAACTTGCAAGTCAGTTACTTGTAGAACACGCCATTAATAAAACATAAAATAAATTAAATTAAATAAAAAGAATGAAAACTTGAAACGGGATAAATCAGATTAAAAACACATTCTCCACAGTCACATCTTCCTACCTTGCGGCAGCCTACAAGTCCGTCTGCCATGGAGTCTCTCTAGTCTAGACTGTGTGCAAGTACTCTGGGTTGGTGAGGAGCCTCTTTCTTGCCTCCCACCCCTCCCCCAGCACCACAGTCAGCTCAGTCATGTGGGAAGCTCCTGGCTAGCTGTGGTGGGAATATTTACACCAAGGCGATCAGCAGATGCTACAAATCAAGGCTTGGGTGGGGGCAGGGATCCCCATGCCATCGCTAGGACCATTATTTAAGTTCCGTAATTTATGTGGCTGACTTCATATGCCATGACCAGGTCTATCAGATTCGCAGAAATTAGAGTGTCTTCTTGTCTACTCGCAAACTCAGGAAGATGAGAAAGGTCTGCTTCTCCCATAACCTCTCTGGATATTCAGAAAAACGGGGAGTCCATGTAGATAAACCACTTAGTGCTTAGTGATGGCAAACCTGAGCAAGAGGGAGTTCAAGCCAAGAGAAGAGAGAAAGCTTATCCCCCCCCCCCCAAATCCCTCAATCTTTACACATGTACAATCAAATGAGCCAATAAGAAAGTCAAGGTAGACTCTTATCTGTGATTGGAGAGATGACCTGCTGGAGGAAGCGGGGTCTGGAATGGATGGCGTGGAATGAGAGAGTCAATCGTACTTGAAGAACGAGCTGTTCCCCCCCACACACACCCCAGGTGTAGAGAGGCAGATAAAGAAACACAAGGCTTAGGGGGAGCACCGTGGCATATATAGGAAATATCTAGACAACAGAGCAGCTGGCCCACCTCGAGAGAGGGAGCTCTAGGTGAGGGTTGGGGTGGGCAGGGAGTCATAGCCACTGGCAAACTTGCTGCCCAGATGGGGAAACAAAAGCTCCAATATCTAACCCCTCCTACTGGCCTGATGGCCCGATGGTGCCTCCCATTGGCCAAACCCAACAGGAAGCCAATGGCCAAAGCAGGGTGATCCAATTAAGGATCAACCTACTCCACTCAGGACAGGGTACTGGGGTGAGGGAAAGTATAACAGATTTGCCCAGCCAGCTTGGTTCCGCCCTCAGTCATTAGGCTCCAAGAGGACACGCCTGGGACCATTCACTTGTATGAGGCCTGGCCTGGGGTGGCAGAGCAAACCACAGGCTGGCTGTGAGCCCAGAAGCGGGCAGGCCATGTGGCCTGGCAATGCTGTATGGAAGTGTTTGAGGAGACTGTCCAAGCCCATCTAACCAGTGGCTGGGCACATGGCTGGTCCCAGATTTACATGAGCCCATGATGATGTCTGGGCACAGGTGAAGGAAGGTTTCGCCTGAATGCTAATAATTCCAAGGCCTGGACCTGGCACAGTCCCCTTCCGGGGTCAGTACAAGGCCCTACAAGTAATTTGTACCTTCAAAGTACTTTTCTTTTTAAAATAAATAAATAAATAAATAAATAAAGCACAAAACCTGTATTAGTTTTAGGCTCCCACACTTGGATCTTAGCAGGCAACTATAAACAAGGAACTGGATTGGTCTCTTCCCCAGGCTAAATCCCAAACTGGGTCCAGAAGCGGAAGTGAGGTCATAAGGGGCTGTTATTCCCAGGACCATCTCCCAAACCCCGCCCTGCAACACTGGGTTAATAGACCGCAAAGTAGTCGTAGGCCCTTTGTAGCCCAGCGCTCAGGGAAAGCTGGGGGCCTCCTCACCCAGCTCCGGAAGATTCCCAACGAGCATTAGCATAGGAAAGGCTGCAGATAAAGAAAGCGGGTTGCCTTTGTTTACCGTGGGGGTTGCCCATACTTCCTGCAGCTTAAAGCTGAAAGCAAACCGGGGAGAGAGTAGGCTTCTGATAAGAGGGTTTTTAGGCTTGGGGCACAGCCCAAGCAAAGCTGCCCCAACCCCCAGCCTTGAGACCAGGGAGAAGATACCAGAAGCTGCTCGCAGCTGGCGGGAAGTGTGAGGAGGAGCGGGAAGAGATGGGCTGCAGGAGAATGAAGAGCGAGTCTTCGGTCCCCAGGGCCCTGGGCAGCGACACGTTGGAGCTTGCTCTGCGACTCCCACCTTCAGAAGGCCTGGCTCCCTCCGTCACCTGCATCCTCCTTTGGGAGCAACTGGCTGGGTATGGGTAGGGGTGGATGCCGGTTGCAAGGGGTGGGCAGGATCCTCCCCCAAGCCCACCCTAGAACTGGTAGGACTCTAGAGCACAGAACCTCGTGGCAGGAGGCAACCCTGCTGGACTCTCAGAGGGCATGATGGCTTCAAGTTTGTGTACAGACACCACGGAGTCTTTGTAGGTACCCCTGGCCCCTAAGGCAGAAGCGAGGGGGGGTTACTTTCCCCCAAATTCTGGCCTCCAGCCCCCTGYCCAGTGAGCTGCAGCCTGAAGTCTGTAAAGTCTGATGGGCAGGTGTACCAATTAGCCTCTGAAACACAGCTCTTCAGCCAGGGCCACTGCTGGGATCTGGCTTTAGTGCGGTGGTCCTTCAGGTCAGCTAGTGAATTTGCAAAGGTGTCCTCTTTTTAAAAAGCTTGAATGGTGGACAGGGCATCAGACTCCACAAACTTAGGGCCTGTCTTTCTCCCCAGGGGATCTGATTGCATCTCCCAGGCTAGGGAGAGAGCTGGCCAGGGTTCTCTTTCTAGACTGGAATAACCACGCACCCTCCCCATGTCAAAGATGACACATTCCCCTAGCTAGTGACCTCTGCCCCCGTCCCCTTCAAACAACAACCCCCCACCTCATCTGTCCTCGGGCAGATGCCTGCCTTTCCTGGAGCAGTGCCTTTGTTTCCCAATTCTGCCTGTCCTGCTTCATTTGCCTTCTTCGGATCTGATTTTGCGTTGACCAGCTCTGCACCACTCCCCTATCCAATGCATCTTTCGCAGTCTATCTGGGGAGTCAGTGTACTGATTTGTAGGACCTGCTCAAAGCTCTTGATGGAAAGAATGATGGATCTCAGAGTTGAGGTCTGGCCTCCGTGCGGGCTTTACCAAGCAACTAGATTAGTAGGGACCACTGCACTAAAGCCAGATCCCAGCAGTGGCCCTGGCTGAAGAGCTGTGTTTTGGAGGCTAATTGGTACACCTACCCATCAGCCAGTCTTCTGGAACACAGGGACCCTGGGCAGAGATGGGTCTTGCTAAACCTAGGAGAACAAGAATAGAAGAATAAAAACAAGCCACAAACAGCATGATTGCCAGAGTGTGGCAGCCGGCCATTGAGCCCAAAAGGCTGCAGGGGCACATCTGCACCTAGAACTTTATGGAATGGGGCAAAGGAGCGATCCACTTTATTTTCTGAATACTCCTGTGCATACAAGGGCTGACTGAAAATGGAGAGGAACATATTGTAGCAGCTCAAATCCCCTAGGAATAATCCCCACGATGGAATGAACTGCTTAAGAAATGTGTTGGGGGACGTGGCTGCAAAGACTCCAAGGAAGAAGGTTAGTTGTTTTGTCAACTTAACACAAGCTAGAGTCATCTGAGAAGAGAGAACCTCAACTGAGAAAATGCCCTCGGCAGGTTAACCTATTGGCAAGCCTGTGTAACATTTTTCTTGATTTGGTGATTGACGTGGAGGCCAGCTGACTGTGGAGAGTGCTGTCCCCGGGTCCTGGGTCCTGATGAAGGCAGGCTGAGCAAGCCATGGGGAGCAAGCCTGTAAGCAGCATCCCTCCATGGCTCCTGCCTCTGGGTTCCTGTCCTGAGTTCCTGCCCTCATTTTCATCAGTGATGAACTGTGATCTGTGAATCCTTTCCTCCCCAAGTGGCTTTGGTCAGGGTGTTTTTATAACAGCTTTTGGTTGTGGGAAGATTGGGTGTCACAGTGAGGAACACTGGTTCTAATCTTGGTCTCAGGACCTCAGCCAAGTTTTCCCCTGCTTTATTTTCTTAGCTAGAAAGGAAGAGCATTCTCTTCCTACCACCTCATCCATCCATTTCTCCTCCTCTCTGGGGCCTGCTTAACACACTAGATTCAGGCTTATTCTACATGTGGCTATTTTTAAAATTATAGTAGTTGTCGAGCATTTCTGAGTTAGGCACCAGAAAGAATTTAGTGACTAAAGTTGGGGGAAAGTCTAGAGTCCCTTCTATTTGTAAGTAGAGAAGGAACAGGACACTGGACCAAGACCATTGATTGAGTCTTTGGTTTGATTAGTGGACAAAGGTGTACTGAGTCCATATAGATGACTAAATAAGTGCTGTGGGTCTCCAGAGAACAGAGGAGCTTGGTTCTCAGAGAAGAGGGTACTTCCCAGATCAATCCCCCTTGGTCCTAAGGAGCAGAGAAATGAAGAGGTTCGAAATAGGCTTTCCAAGAGCAAAGCTTGTAATTCTAATCACACACACACACACACACACACACACACACACACACACAGAGAGAGAGAGAGAGAGAGAGAGAGAGAGAGAGAGAGCCACCAACTCATGCACGTGCATGCATACACACAGCCATTTTGGGCATCATTAATAATTTATTTTTGTAGATGCCTGTACTGTACAAATATTAAAGCATTATCTCACTGTTTTAATCACAACTGCTTCGGGATGGCCTTGTTGGTCCTGGTCTTGAAGCCAGGCTCAGCGATCAGACCTGTGAGAGGTGGAAGAGCTGGTAGGTGGTTCTTAACCTCTGGGGCTGCCTCAGGTCCCCTTTTAGAAAACCGCGTACCTACCCAGAATTGTGTTGGCACTTCCAGGGGTTGCAGCTCCGTACTCCAAGGTCTTGCACAGCTCTAACACACACACACACACACACACACCACCACCACCACCACCACCACCACCACCACCACCACCACCACCACCACCACCACCACCACCACCACCACCACCACCACCACCACCACTGAGAACCCCAACTAATGTTTGAAAGTCAGAGAAGCCTGTGGGAAAGAAGACACCCTAGCAGGACCGAGAAGTCTCCTAGACCACAACGGGTACAGAAAGAGTTAAAGGGGTGTAAGGGCTTGTTTTTCACCTCTGAGAGCTGTTATGGGTCATTAAGAACACACACGAGGCCTGCCTCCAGCACAGATCCCTGCTTCTCCACAAGATAAGTCCTGTATGTGAAGATTGGTTCAGCATGCCCAGAAAGGGTGGATGGAAAAATCACCCCAGATAAGGCAAATGCTACTGCAAGAAAGGCACCTCGGGAAGGCTGCTAAGGAGGGGGAAGCTTCTGGAAGGGAAGGACTAAGGAGCTGCTGTTCTAGGCAGTTTTGGTGCAAGAACAGGCCCCCCTCCAGGTGTACCCTCTTGCCTGGCAAAGAGGTTGGTTGTTCTGAGAGGAGTCAGGTCCCTGCAGTTCAGGGGTGGGCCCCCCTCAAAAACGCCTCAGCTGCCTTCTGCTAGAGCCACACAATGCTTCCTCCCTCTTCCCCAACAGAACAAATCGACCAGGGCCTTCGGGCGCCCTAGTCCTTGTGCACCGCCCAGGTGGTAACCTGTCGCTGTGCAGGTGAGGGGAAAGGCCTGAGGAAAACACCATTACTGATAAGTAACAGCTCCTTTCAGGTTTAACGACACGGTGCATCCATCCTAAAGCTCTCAAAGGGGGGCGGGGGGGGGGCAGCCTTCTCGAGGTGCAGCTCCTCTCGCCTGTAAATAGGGAAGGAAGGCTGGTGTGCGAGGGGTGGGGGCGGCGCAGCGCGATGGGGCAACAGAGTAAATACATAACACATGGTATTTATTATGCATCCGGCCCTCGGAGGGGTTCTCCGACTCCTGGACACAGCAAATCTTGTCCCGGACGCCGCAGGCCTCGCGGCGGAGACTGCTGGCGAGGGGAGCCCGGGACTGCGGGGAACTGGGGAAGGAGGGGGTGTGTGACAGCTCTGCGTTGTCTGGCGATCGGAACCCCCCCACCCCCCTTCCGGCGACTGCAGCGGGAAAAGGGCTCGGGCTCCGAGAGTTGTGGCACCGAGAGCTGCCGGGGCTCCAGGCCAGTCGGGGAGGGCTTCGGGGTGGGAACGGGCGACGCGCCGGGCCCCTTAGCATTCCGCCGGCGCGCCCGCCATCGCCGCGTGCGCCCCCGCGCCCCGCTGTAATTACCCCGATTACCAAATGAATCTGGCGCTTTTGTGCTCGCCAGGCGGTGGGTGCGGGGAGGCAGTTCTAATAGTTGTCATTAGGGCCGCGGGAGGCGGGGCGCCGGGGGAGGGGGGTGGGGAGCGCGGGCGGGGGAGGCCGCCGCTCCCTCGCTGGCTCGCTTGCTCGCGGGCGGTCCCGGGCGGCGCGCAGGCCGCTGCTGGCTGCTGAGTAATGATTTTTTTTCTAATTGGAGGCGAACAGCGGCCCTAATGGATGGAGCCGCTCTCGGCGCGCTCGCTGCGCCCGCCCCTCGATCGATAAGGCTTGCTAACACCGCGGGCCTGAGCTCCCTGGCCCTTTGTGGTCCGAGATACTGCAGGGCCCCCCCCTCCCGCCCCCTCACCTTGAGCCGCCTCTGCCTCGCTCCTCGTCTCGAACCAAACTCCCCAAACGCCCTCACCCGCCACCTCTGAACATTCCACTCCCTCGCCCCTTCCGGGACCCCGGAGCCCCAGCTTCCTCTCCATGCACTCTACTGCCTTTCTGCAATCGCCACTTCAGTGTCCTYCACCTTTCTGGACACTCTATCTTCTTCTTCTCCCCTCCCCCCCCCCACATCTGCCAGCTTAGCAGCCAGGGAGGACTAGAGGGATAATGTAGGGAGCCTACTGGCCCTAGATTACCCGCCTTCATCCTCTCTTGGTCACCACACTTCCACTGATAGTCCTAGACCTGGACGAAAGCCAGAAACAGCTGCCTCTGAGGGCTTGTGCAGACCGGTCCAGGAAGAGTTCGCTGAGTCCAATCACATCCCCAAGTTCTTTCCTTCCTGGGCCTTCTCAGACTCCCGAGCTCAAAGCCACACTAACTCAGGCCCTTCAGCTTTGTGGAGGGGCAGACACAGGCACCGCAGGGCCCGTTCTGTTAGAAGCCCCCAGTGGCTGTGTTTTGCTGGGAAACTAGATAGGCCAGACAGATCTTTGGAGGCGAAGGGTCAAACAAGCTTGCGGTTTTGCAGTTCTTGTTTCCATACCGTCACTAACAAGCTGGTGACCTTGGCCAAGGACTCAGCCTGGGAAACAGCCCTTTTACTGTACACCCAGCAGAAGCCCAGCCAGTCCCACAAGCTAGATCCCTGGGACACAGTTTTAATAGCCAAGCCTGCTCATTCACTCCTCCCTGCAGTTTACAGACATTTGTAGACACAGAGGGTGGGGGTGGGGGGAGGGGGGCGAGTTCCTCCATCACTTCTTCATCCATTCATTCACACCAGTTATTTCCTGGCACAATAAGCACTTGATTGTTTGTGTATTGCCAATCTTCCCCGACTACTACATAATCTCTACAATGTGTAGGATTTTTATCCATCCTCTACCCTCAGTGTTTAAGGCAGTCTGGAACACAGTAGGCACTCAGTAAAGTATTAATTGCATCAACAAACAGAAGGAGTCTGAAATGGTGTAACTTCTTCCTTTACTTCCTGGTAGCACATTGGTTTTTTGTTTGTTTGTTTTCCAGCATGTAGTCACAGCAGTGTCTCTGCTGGTCTTTGCTTTCCCAGAACTTGGCCACTGTTCCCTGAATGGGGACATCTTTTCCACCTCACCTTGAACTTGGGTGGCGCAGCCTGCCGATGGAGTAGCCTCGGAAAGCAGAGGGGCAGTTCTGGCAAGTTCTCTGACGTTGGAGCTGTAGCGCTTGCTTGTATGCCCGTGAGGAATCACGAAGCAGGAGACGATCAGCAGTCTCCAGCGCCAGACATGCTGACTTTCAAGAACCCCGTAAAGAGGGATTCAGAGGGGTTGTGTCAGCCACGGAGGCCCATTCCTCAGACTATCCAGAGAGAGCTTCCCATGAGGAAGGCCAAGTAGCTGACAACTTCCAGCTCTAGAGCCTAAAAGCTTTGTCTCAGCCTTTAAGCCAAGCTTCCCCCCTGCATGTAGCGAGCACAGTCCTTTGTGGCTAGCCATTTCTTCACTGGGTAAGCATTCTTGGTATTTCCCACCCATGTCCCTGGGATCTCCTTTCATCTAATTCCTGGAGGAGCCAACTGACACAGGCAGAGAAACCGATTCCTCTCACCATAGTGAATCTGCTCTGAAGCCCTCTCAGTCACGCACTGTCTCTCATCCCCTGCCAAAGGTCCCGAGTGAGAAGGGAGGTTGGGGGGTGTTAAAGACCAATGAGCCTTGATGGACTCAAACTTGGGCCTACGTATGTGTGACTACAAAATTCAGGCTCTTGATCCCTTGCAGTGACTCCCTGGGAGCTGTTTGAAATGACAGTCTCCTAAAGACAGTATCACACACACAGAGGCACACAGAGGTAGATGGGATGGTGCTGGACCAGGAAACCCTAGAGTCCTCCAGGACTTACTATTTCTGTCTCTGTAGCTTTGTAAGATGCACATGTACACGTGGATGCCATATAAACCCCCAGGTTAGGGGAAAAGAGATTGAGATTTCAGTTTGGTGTCCAGTGGCGTGACCTCAAGCAAAGAACCTGATTTCTCCAAACACCTTTGTTTCCACAGCAACTGGAACAATCTGATTCCCCTGGTGAGCTAGTGCCCTGGCCACTAAATGCCCCTCTTCACGACAGCCTCACCTCCTATCAATGGGAATGCTTATTCCAGACGCCCAATGAAAGAAATGGGTTTTGTCCTCTGGTTCTCTAGATGATCTGAGTATATACTCTTGGGTGAAGAAACTGGCGTTGGCAGCCCAAGGACCTCGAATAGAATACGTAAAGATGACCTAGGTAAACAGCCCAGAATGGCTGCTTCCAGAGAAGATATCTGGGCCAGAGGCAGGCTGAGGGCAGAGGAGCCCACTCGCTTAGCTACCACAGCTGGCAGTTACCCTGCAAAGGTTCCATCTCGACCCTGTTGGGCAGAGGGTACAGTAGTTGACAGTGACCTCTTAACTGCCTGCTGAGGCCCATTACCCTCAGATCACTTTCCCTACCCAGTGCCACCCCCCTCACCTTTGCCCTACCAACCCAAGACCTTTTCCCCTTTTCTTCCTTTGGGGGAGGGGGGTGTGGGAAGAAAGGGGGAAACACGGAACTCTGGGAATTGCTGAGCTTGGCCTGCGGACACTAAACCCTCCGCCAAGGTGAGACTGACCCCCAGTGCTTTGGCTGGACACCTCAACCGTGTAAGTGGCCTTCCATCATCCCTGTGGTTCATTAGGGTGCTGGGTCCAGGCCAAGGGATTGCCAAGGACAAGACAGACAGCACCTGCTTGCAAACTCAG
>BDUI01030915.1:13727-27818 GCA_002335545.1 Apodemus speciosus | reverse complement strand
TCAAATATAGTTACACATATGAAAAAACAAACTAATAAAATCTGTAAAAACATCCAAAAATGAGTCCTATTTGACAGAAAACTTTTTTTCCTTTTATTATATCACTTGATGTTAACATTTGACTTAGATTATGTAATGAGTTARGTTTAAGAATTTGTATAACACTGTCAAAGATGATAATAACCAAATGAATTGAAATTTAAACCAATATAAAAGTTTTAGTAGAAAGAAATTATTAGATTTATTTTAGTATTTCCACAAATTTGTGATGGCTGATTTTTCACACAGTCACCTAATTGACATTTAATCAAGCATACAGGAGTGTATGTTAAATATGAATTAATTACTGTGTTCTAAAATACTGCAATTTTATGGTGTGCAAACATGTAAGAACATTTCAGTTCCCGTTTAATTACTCATTTCATAGATTGTAAATGTATGTTTACCTGACTAACATTTCATTACCTCTCTATGGAAGGAGATTTTTTTATCTGTTTGTTTGATACATATAATGTAATGTTAATTAGATGTCATCTTACAACAATATGTAGAATGTTGTATCTGATTTAGCCCATCTATGTCACTTCTGATTTATTTTTATCAGTAATGCAAGTGAAGAGTATAATGTGAATAACTTGTACTAAGAATGCACATACACGGACATGGTTTTAATTTTATTAGCATACAGTGAAACACTATGTGCATGGGAAATATTTTTAAATTTTGGGTTAAAATAGAAATGATGTCCTACTATAAATTTTTTATAAATAAATGTGGTTAAATTATTCATGGATTGTTCTTGGTAAGATACCATACTCTGGAAATATGTGGCCATGCTAACATAAAAATAAGCAGGATCACTTCCTTTGTAGAGTTAACTTCAATGAACATGAGAGAAGCAGGCTTCCTTCGAGCACCTCCTGAGTATGGCAAAGGAAGCCTCTCTGTCTCCTAATATTTGCAGTTGGATGTGTGATTTTCCACGATTCCCACTTAAYTTCTCTGTGAAGACTTTCTAAATCCATTTGGATTTTCCCTTCCATATTCAGTCTTCATGTAGGTACACGTCTTCCCCTACTATTTTCACTTCCTGTTTCATAGTTGGTTTTAAGTCCTGGAAAATTCTAAATTGGAAGAAACAGCTTATCACTGCACCTATACCTAGATGAGTGTAGTCAGTCAAAATTACTCTGTCAGTGTTAGCAAAGAAAATTTATCTTCAACATGTAAAGAATCATAGAATCCATGGCTGATCATATGAGATTAATGGTTTACTATGGAAAAGATATCCTTTTGTATTTCATTGGTTAGCAGTATAGTAGAAAGAGACTTGCTCCTCTGCCTTCAGCATGAGATAGATTGGTGCTGGTAGACAGATGTTCTCAGTGAATTGAGGCATTAAGTGTAGTATGCTAAAAGAAGAGGTAGGCATCCCATGAACAAGATACTTATTAACTTCCAACAGAAGTCACATTTTTTTTGGAGGGGTGTTCGATTTTCCATATCAGCTTGCTGTATCCCAAAGCATATAAAGTTTCGGCCTCATCAGTGACAATGAATGCACACTATAAAAATATTCAGTTTGCTTATCAGATCACCACAGACTAAGGCTTGTCTTCAAAAGCAACTAAAACAACAGAAAGCCAACATACACATGGAAGCTGAACAATGCCTACTTAATAATAAMTTGGTCAAGGAAGAAATAAAGAAATTAAAGACTTTTTAGAATTTAATGAAAATGAAGGCACAACATACCCAAACATGGGACATAATGAAAGCGGTTCTAAGAGGAAAACTCAGTTCTGAGTGCCTCCAAAAGGAACCGAGAAAGCATACACTAGCAGCTTAAAGCACACCTGGAAGCTCTAGAACATAACAAAGCTAATACACCCAGGACTAGAAGGCAGGAAATCAAACTCAGGGCTGAAATCAACCAAGTAGAAACCAAAAGACATATACAGAGAATCAACAATACCAGGAGCTGGTTCTTTGAGAAAATCAAAAAGATAGATAAACCCTTAGAAAGACTAACCAGAGGGCACATAGACAATATTCAAACTARCAAAATTAGAAATGAAAAGGGAGATATAACTACAGAAACTGAGGAAATTCAAAAAAATCATCAGATCATACTACAAAATCTTATACTCAAAAAAAACTAGAAAATCTGGATGAAATGGACAATTTTCTAGWTAGATACCAAAAACTAAAGTTAAATTAGGATCAAATAAACCATCTAAACAGTCCCATACCCCCAAAGAAATAGAAACAGTCAGTAAATGTCCTCCAACCAAAAAAGGCCCAGGTCCAGACAGGTTTAGTGCAGAATTCTATCAGACCTACAAAGACGACCTAATATCAATACACGTCAAACTATTCCACAAGATAAAATTGGAGGGAACTTTACCCAGTTCATTCTATGAAGCCACTGTTATACTGCATATTCTCCCTTGAAGATGGAATGGTTTCTGTCTAATTAGGAACTTTTACACAATTTCCTTTCATAGAAGACTTCATAGGAGATTTTTCTCTACTTTTATGAGGTTTAAAGTTCCAAACAGATTTTTAAAACTAAAAATAAAATAAAATAAAAATAAAACAAAGAAAAAATATTCAATTTGAACAAATGCAATTGTTAACCAATTCATAGACACTAAAATACAAGTCTGAGATTACTAGAGAGCTTACTGTCAAGTCATTTCAATGTTATCAAGAAAAAAAATATAGTTATAACGCCTTTAATAGGAGTTCTGGGATTTTAGTCCCCTGATTGCTGTTTACCACATATGTATCATATGTACATTTCAGATATTACTAAGTATCCACTAAGTGCTGAATATCACAGATTACTGCATGTGAATATCCCTAACTATACATACTGAATCTCTGGAATAAAAAGAGCAATAATATGTAGATATGTAAGATTATCAAACAATATTAAATATTATCGGAACTATAACTATTATCATGTAAAATAAGTGTATTTTAATTTCTGCATGCAGTTTACAAATGTATGAATTATCATCAAGTGCACTATGCATATTTGTAGTGATAGAAAGCAGTTTAAAATACCAAAGATTGCTTATTTATACATTAGTGATATTCTCAGCTGCTGGTACTTTCTGTTTACAATTAAAGGTCAACAGTTGTTTTAGTACTTTATGTAAATAATATTTTGAATGTATTGTGTCTTCAAAGTAAGATCTGACCATGATTTATTCCCACTGAGTTCATTATAACAGAACTTCAGAAACAAGAATCATAAAGTACTAAGATGCAGGGGAAATTAAAATTCCATAGTGAGCAATAGATATCCACATTTAATTAAGTGCTAAGCTGCCACATAGAAAATAAGCAGAGAATCTTCACAAAAGGAGAAATTAGTGTTTAAAAAGTCTTCATAGAGAAGTTACAATAGTAATCATGAAAGTTCATGCAGTCGATATAAATTTTAGGAGGCAGAGGCCTGCCTCCTCCTTATTCTTACGGTGCTTGGAGGAAGTCTGGCTTTTCTCAAAATTTCCTGGAAGCTAAATGTACAATGAGAGGAAGGGAGTAAATTTAACCTCTTGTTTATTCATCTCACCCAGTGCCTTTTTAAAAAGACATCATCTCTTGCCTTATGGCTAGTTTTCAAGGTCTTCATAATCAAAGGCAAATCTAAGGACTTCAAAGAGCTTTGCTCTTATAAATTTTATCTACAATATTTGAACTGATAGAAGTGAAATAAGACAAACATTAAAATTATCATTCACTTTACTAGCAATAAAAAATGTACTGCACGATACTTCCCAACTGTAATTAACCTTAYGGTTGGTTTGTCTCTTTTTCTTTTAAAATCATGTTAGGATCCATGAAGAAAGATTAATATGACTCAGAGCTTCAGAAATGTGAACTTCCTCCAGGTAACTTTCTGTTTTATGGCTGAATGGGATTAAACACATCTACAAGTACCGTAAAGAGACGTGTACTTCAGCTCAAAATTATTTAAGGAAGGAACTTGAGGGATCTGTGAACTCATTGTGATGAGATATGGTACTTATATATGTCCCAGGTGGATGAATTGGCCTTGACAGGTGGTAGCAGTGTGATTTACTCCTTGGTTTCCTGGTACAGGAACATATGCAAATGTCCACACAATGGCAAAGGGTAATGATGAGACATTATTTTTTTGAATGTTACATTGTATTTTAGAGTTCTTGAAAATGAYTTAGTAATTGCCCCAGAGTTCCAGATCTCCCATTGAGAGCCAATTGATGGAAGAAAGAAGAACATGGACTAGAATTGCCATGTGTATATGTGAGTCCTTCAGTTAAGTCTTTACTAAAATGATATCTGCTTTCAATTTTATACAACTCTGTTATAATACAARGAGAAATATTAGCTTTTCCATTGAGGTAAACAATGATATCCAAAAGAACAACTTGTTTATTGCTTTGGTTCAATCCTTGTAAGTCAATAATTGTCCATTTACATTTTTCTCTGTTTGCTTGCCTGATATTTGTTTCTGTGCCTTTTGCACATATTTGCTTATTATTTATTTATATATTTACTTATCTATTTATTTATTATTATTTTATTTTTGAAAACAGCTTTGCTATGCAGTTCTAATGGACTTCAACCTCATGAACCTCTTGCCTCAGCATCATCAGAGCTAAGACAGTGCCCTGCAGCACTATGCCACCTATGACCTTGAGGTTTTTATAAAGTAACTTGATAAAATGACAAAACACGATAATATATTAAATTAGATTATTTGAAAATACAAATATAATGACTATATTTGTAACAATTCTCTATAAGCTACTTCCAAGAATTTGTGACATTCTGCCACCAGAAAGATGGCTCAATGGCTAAGAACACTTCCTGCTCTTGCAGAGGACATTGATTTGGGTCGAGATATCCACATGCATGTGCACAAACATAAGTAATTCCACTTCCAGGGAATTTCTTGCCTGTGTTGCTTACAGACCCAAGACATACATTTAGTACACATACATAAATCAAACCAATCAACCCAGAACATAACAAAATAAAATAAAAGTTAAAATATATATCCTTAAAGAATCTTAAGTTGTTCATAAAAGTAACATAATTCATATTGAATGAACAGGTTACAGTTAGAAACAAATGCAYAGAAATATGTATATGTTAGAAATGTATGTATGTGTGTCCATGCATGCATGTAAACACAATGAAAAATGAGTAAATTTTAGAGAAAGCAAGAATGGGCATATATGACAGTTTATAGTGAAGAAAGGGAAGAAGAAATGACAAATTATAGTCTCTTAAAAATGTTAAAAAGTTAAATAAAAAGTTTTGACAACTTAAAATATGGTCACATAGCACAGAAAGAATGATAGACATACAACTAGGCTATTTTCTCCTCTCAGGTTTTCTATTTCTTCATTCAGCACACTGATATGCACATMGCAGGAACAAGATATAGTGGGTTCTGATTGAAAAATTAACTCCCAGAAGCCAACTTTGACAATATAAAATTGGCAAATAAAGTTACAAACATTCAAGGTATAGACCATGGTATTTTTGTACATTAATTGTAAACTATTGTTATGATCAAATTGGGTATCATATTTATTCCCATGACTCATTGCCCATTTCTACGTGTGGYAGTATATGTACATGCAAATTACAGCCATTTTAAGAGTCCAGTGCAGCAATTCTGACTATTGTTGTCAGTKAAGGCATCAACAGCAGACAAGATGAATGCATTCATGCTCCAACTTTTTCATGCTCTGGTCTTATTCCCTTTTTGTTGTGCAGGGGTGGAAAATTTTTAGACTTTGGCAATGTGTCTTTCCCTCCTTGTTTTAGCTGCTAAAATAATGGCCCATTATGATACAAAGTTCATGACCAGTGCTTTATTTTTGCTGTCAACTATTCTTAGGCATTACTAGACACATGGAGAACAAAGAATCCTAAATATATTTTTTCAGAAAGTAATATGAAAACAATAATCAGTGGACAGGATNAGAAATATGTATATGTTAGAAATGTATGTATGTGTGTCCATGCATGCATGTAAACACAATGAAAAATGAGTAAATTTTAGAGAAAGCAAGAATGGGCATATATGACAGTTTATAGTGAAGAAAGGGAAGAAGAAATGACAAATTATAGTCTCTTAAAAATGTTAAAAAGTTAAATAAAAAGTTTTGACAACTTAAAATATGGTCACATAGCACAGAAAGAATGATAGACATACAACTAGGCTATTTTCTCCTCTCAGGTTTTCTATTTCTTCATTCAGCACACTGATATGCACATMGCAGGAACAAGATATAGTGGGTTCTGATTGAAAAATTAACTCCCAGAAGCCAACTTTGACAATATAAAATTGGCAAATAAAGTTACAAACATTCAAGGTATAGACCATGGTATTTTTGTACATTAATTGTAAACTATTGTTATGATCAAATTGGGTATCATATTTATTCCCATGACTCATTGCCCATTTCTACGTGTGGYAGTATATGTACATGCAAATTACAGCCATTTTAAGAGTCCAGTGCAGCAATTCTGACTATTGTTGTCAGTKAAGGCATCAACAGCAGACAAGATGAATGCATTCATGCTCCAACTTTTTCATGCTCTGGTCTTATTCCCTTTTTGTTGTGCAGGGGTGGAAAATTTTTAGACKTTGGCAATGTGTCTTTCCCTCCTTGTTTTAGCTGCTAAAATAATGGCCCATTATGATACAAAGTTCATGACCAGTGCTTTATTTTTGCTGTCAACTATTCTTAGGCATTACTAGACACATGGAGAACAAAGAATCCTAAATATATTTTTTCAGAAAGTAATATGAAAACAATAATCAGTGGACAGGATGCCACATGCATGTGAGGTTGTGCCAAGAATTTTATTATCAATGTGAAGTTAACAGAATTTCATCTTTGAAATGATTTACATGAAAGTCACTATGACATTTCCAGTATTACCGGAGCCCCAAATAATTATGTATATATGTGTTCATTTGGAAGGTGAGGCATTCAAATGTTTTCTGTGTGCATGAATGCATGCATTCTTTGAATTCATGAACACTAGTGATCCAGTTACAAATCAAATTAGTTCTTTGATGTACTGTTAATTTTTAAACTCTCCTGCTTTCTCTGTGCTACTTAATATTATAAATGTATCAAATCTTTCAAAGGAAAGGAAGCATGGAAATGAATAGTTCATGTGAGAGTAGGTCTTAAACAACTATTTTCAGAGAATAGGAGATGCAGTTATAGCTAAAATATTCAAATAGAAAGATTTTGGATTAATACTACATTTACTTTGTCAGAAGCAGCATAAAGTCAAGATGAAAATAGTAGGCAATAATTTGGCTTATTAAAATATTTACTATCATTTGTAGGGTTCAATGTTTTTATGATATTAATTTCATTTATCTTTGGGGAAATTTGCCCCTGAGAGTTTCATGTATCATATTCTTGCTTTTCTGGAGGTGTTTTCTGAGAATTTCTTTGTGTGTAGATACTATGGCATTTATTTCAAATTCTTAGTTCATGAAACAAATACTTAATTGTTATGCTTTAATTAGATTCAACTAATTAAATAATTTTTTGATAAAATTTATATTTTTATTTCATATTAGTAAAATCATGAAGTATGTTAAACTGTTTCAGTTCCCCTGTGCTGACTAGTTTTTATCAACTTGACACAATCCTACAGATATCTGGGAAGTTGAAATCTTAATTGGAAAAAAAAAATTCCACAAATCCCATTTAATGTTTGGAACTTTTCTTTAAAGAATTTGTAATATAATTTTCACAAAACAATCAAAATTATTATTTTTCAAAATTGATAATATAATTCAAAACCTTGATTAAATTAATAACTGAGCTACGTCAAAACATCTCCATCACTCATACACACATGAACACACATATGTAACTATATAACACACACATATTTTACATATATATAATATAGAATGAAGCACTTGCTATAATCAAAATGTTATGGAGTTAGTGTACACTAACTGCAATAACTAGATAAATATCATATGATCCATATGTCAAAATTTCTCTTTTGTCAATTACATTGTACAGAATCATAAACAAGTTAAATAATACTAGAAATCAGAATCAAAGATGTTTATAATACCAGGAATTTATTCATGCAAAACAGCAGTTAATGTTGATCCTGAAGTTGTGTAGAAAGTAGCAATTCAGGAAATGAAAGTCTAAATGAATTCCAAGTTGGAAAAGACCAAGGGGAAGAAAAGTCCCAGTTGTGTGGATGGTATAAAATAAAGAACAAGCAAACAAACAAAACAGGAAAGCACAAATCTATATTGAATCTATTGTTAGAGGGAACAATAAGGGTGGTAGGTTGGAAAAATATTGCAGAATAGGTCTTGAATCTTTTGATAAATGCCAGATATAGTTCAAAGTTAATTAATTGGGGAATGGGAAATTATAAAACACTACTGACAAGAATGTTGATATCATCATGATTATTAATAAGATCACTTACACTTATGTAGTAATTTTCACGGCCTCCTAGGACATCCTAAAGAGACATGTATCTTTTCCATGACATTTTTAAATACTGGTATCATTTAGCATCCTCCCTAGCACATACAGATTTTCTGTGTTTCTGATTCTAACTCAAACATATATGAAAACAGCTTATCAATGAAGAAGATATGAGCTTGGAATAATCAGAGTAAGACAGAGAGGTCATTGCTGTGTCTGACAGTGGCCTTCAGGAATTTATACTGATAGAGAAAATTATGCAAGAAAAATGGGTGACATTTAAATGGGAACACAGAAGTGAATCTTTCCTATCAGCCAGGTATTTAATTGGACACAAATAGCCAGATAACAATGGGGGCCAAGTCCATTGAAGTTTTCATCTTCTTTTTTGGTTACAGATATCCAGCACTCCAGTCTTTAGGTCTATGGGATGATTGGTTTAGCAGACCAGCATGTGAAATTGCATGCTGAAAAAAGTTSAACAATGGGAGATAACTGGGAGAATAAATAGCTGAGAAAAAGTACTGATAATAGAGATGACTCAGAAAATATGTCTTAGATTGTTTTTAAGGTGGAGCAATGTAGCAGAATTTTCCCTGTCCAATCACTTTAAACATTAATACAACAAGAAGCCTGTGATTGGACAGGAAAAAGGGAGGCAGAATAAAGAGTTGCAGAGACTGAGACGGGGAAGACAGTTAGGGAGAGAAGGAAGATGGAGCAGGAGGAAGGTGATCCAGATTCTGCTTGGCTTTAAATAGTCACAGGTAGCTATGAATATAATAAGAAGATAGAATAATTGGCATAACTTGTCTAATCTAAGTGGGTAGCTTGTATTATTATCAGTTGTCTCTGAAATTATTTTGTGGGCATCTTGTGAATTGAGAATTTATTGTTATATCAATCTAACTGATTAATTATAAGCTTTTAGAGTTTTGATTTTACTAGGTTACTTGGTATTGTAACAACTAACCAGGAGATGGGGAGATGGGAGGTCATAGCATGGGACTGGCATGGTCTAACAAAGGAACTTAATGAGTCGGGTGGAGACATTTCAGGAGCTCTGGGCCAGAGAGTCTGCTGAGAAAAGAACATTCTGCTGGTGCCATATGGCCCTCCAATGCACAGCGTAGTGAGGGATAGATATATAGTCTTTTTAAAATATTTCTGTAATAGACCAATATCAGGTTAACTACTGCAGGTAGAAAGAGTGCCAAMAAGTACCATCACCAACTTCTGAGCATACAGATGGGGGTGTAATAATAGGATGGGAAAGAATAGATGTAAATGAAGACAGGCATTAATTTGTGTGTGTGTTGTGTGTGTGTCTGTGCATGCATGTGCATGTATACGTGCTGTGTGTTTGTGTGTACTCGCCATGTGATTATCTGGGTACTTATCAACCTAAGAGGCAAGCACTGAGACATATCTTTTTCCCAGCCAGGGATTAGTCTCTTTTCTCCTCACTTATTCAGATGTGAATTGTTATCTTATGGTTTGTATGTAGACATGAATAAGACAGGTAACTTCCATTAGTATATACTTCAAGATGTCCAGTGCAAGTGTGGAATTTATGAATATGAGTCTGACACTACATACATCCAGTTATAAGTGAGGGAGTTTAGGAAAGTTCTCTAGTGTGTGGTTTGCATAGGAAGTCACACAGGTTACAGGAGTTTGACAAGAATACCAAGAAGAGAAAATATATCAGAGAATGTTTTCAAAGTAGGTCCCCTCCTCCTTTTTGTCCTCAACTTTTCCTTCTCTGCCTCTCCCTTTCTTCTTCCTCCTTCTCTGAACTTTCTTTGGGTAGACCTGAGGACCCTTCCTTGAGAAAACCCTAGGTAGAAAGATAGACACATGGCACTGTGACCCAACCTTGAGAGAAGAAACTAAAATGGTAAAGTATCCTTTTAGTTGGAGATTTGGGATGATCAAGCACAAAATGAAGGTCAATAATGTCTCATTTCAATCAGTTCTACATCAGCGCATATTCCTGTGGAAAGGAATGGCAATACAATGCTTGCTTTGTTTTGCCTTTATTAAATGTTAGGGAAGCTTTGAAGTCAAGACATCCATGTCCAACTTCAAGAAAACACTTTCTTATATCTATTTATGCCCAATTAACCACATTGTTGCTTGCGTAGGAACCTAAATCTCAGCCATTTATATATCCTGAAAAGCAACTTACCTAAGTATAAAACTTTTCAGGGTTTCCGTTTTCAGATCTTTTCGACCTTAACAATGTAGTTATCCTATTTTTGACCAGCATATAGTGAATCTAGTCTATTTTACTAAGATACTATATGGAATTAAGGCTCATTGGTACCTATATATATAATTATTTTGAATTGACTATAGTAATATAATAATAGAATGGTACCAATGTGGTCAGTGAGAGGTTCAATATTTATGCATATGACATCAATCCCAATCTATTATTCCTAATTTAAATTTCCTTTATTCCATTAGTAATCACCTTCACACACATCGTCATGTATCATAGAAAGAAATTTTATTTTTTTGCTCTTGCTTCCCCTTAACAGCAGTCATTAATTTACTGATACCCTGTCTATCAGCCCACATCATCTTGATTAGAGCTGTTATCCTAATCAAAAGGCTGATAATTAAGACTATCCATCTGTAGAGTTCTAAGTGCTAAGATGAGTTGAAGATCCTAATTAAGATTATTTAGGTGTTACTTAAATGCCATGATTTGACTCAGCTAATCATACCAGCAGGTACATTAGATTTGCATTAATGTTCTGCTGAAGCCAGCAGCTATTTAGGCAGATCAAAAATGTAGATTGCAGATACTATTTCAAACGTCTTTATTTGAAAGTGATATTGAGACAATACATTAAGATAAGCAGCGTGTTAGAACAGCTTAGGTTATTTCCACATTGCTTAATTTACTTTATGGTAATAAGTGGAGTATTTAGAATAAACAGTTTATTTACTGAATTTGCTGTGTATCACTCATCATTTTGCGGTCTCTCCACTCAYTGATGCACTGACACTGGCACTTTTTTTCTCTCAGGATCTATTGCTGTACTTGCTATACTGGAAGTGGCATTGAACAACCCCTTCCAACTGAGTCTGCTAAGCATAAATATATGGAATTATATAGAACATATTGCACCTTTCCAAAATCCCATAGCATTCTGTGATGAAATAAAATGGCATTTTATTACTATTCAGTTTACATTTAGCTAGTATGATCAAGAACATAATCACAGAACAGTATATTCCATTATTGTTCATTTTTATTATTTTACCTTTGATTAGTAAAATCTCAAACTATATTTTCTATTAAATATATGTAAGTAAATGGATTCATAGAATCAATCTGTGCCATGGCTTGCTTCTAAGAATTTCCCCTTTAAATTATAAGGAAATCTAATACTATGGAGATATGGATAGTACATTTTTATGGGACTAATTCTTTAAAATATTCAAAGAATTTATAGTAAATCCATATCTCATGCTGTCACTATGTACCTGCCACAAGCTGCTTAAGAGAAGAGGGTATATGTGGGCTCACAATTCTAGAGTGGACAGTGTGTCATCCTGGGGAAAATATTAAAACTGGATTGGCCACTTTGGAGGCTTGAACTAGTGATTTGGCACTTGTCAAGTCTATAAGGATCAGAAAGCAGGAAGCAGGAAGAGAGGTGGGACTCAGTTCCTACAAGACCCAGCCTCATTGGCCTACATCTGTGARGTAGCCCCCATGTCCAAAGATTCTACAACCTTCCAAATCATTAGTTCCAAGCCCTGAAACAAAATGTTGAAACATGTGAAACTTGGGAAGAAAATTTTTAGTCAAACTATAAAATCATGCTTCTAGCCCACATAGATTTTGGAATGTCTCAAAATCCAAAATCCACCTGGCTCTATTTCAAATATCTCCAGTGTTTTCCGAGCCAGGTTTCTGTTGTAGATATCCTTTTTTATTCCTAGGTGATCAGATATAATACAGAGTACTATTTCAATTTTATATCTATTGAGGCTTCCTTTATGTTTGAGTATGAAATCAGCTTGGAAAACATTCCAAGATTTCCATACAAGTTATATTTTTTGTATCTTGCTGAAATATTCTGCAAATATCTGGTAGTTGCATTTGATTTACAGTGTCAGTTTGCTCAAGAACTTCTCTGTTTAGTTTTTGTCTGGATGACTTGTCTATTGGCAAGATTAAAGTATTAAAATCTCCCACTCTCATAAAAAACTAGTCTTTWCAAAAAMTGAATGCAAACCTTAATTATGAGACTGTTTCAATTTTAAAAATAAGTTATAAACCTATACTTCTTAGGGGTACAGAATGAAATATTCCTACAAAAAGATGAGGAGGGGAAAATAAATAAAGGGAAATTCACAAAATCAAGCCTGAAACTTCAAAGGACAAGCATAAAACATCTATATGTCCATATCCAATACMTAGGTGTCTTAGTTAAGGTTTTATTACTGTGAAGAGACAACATGACTATAGCACCTCTTATAAAGGAAAACATTTAATTGGGGCTGGCTTACAGTTTCAGAGGTTTAGTCCATTATTGTCATGGTGGGAATCACGGACATTGTGCAGGCAGAAATGATGTTGGAGGAGCCCAGAATTCTACATTTTGATCTGCAGTCAGCAAAAAGCCACCCCGTGCCACACAGAATGTAGCTTGAGCATAGGAGACTTTGCTGCCTGGCTCACAGTGACACATTTTCTATAGCAAGAACATACATATTTCAATAAAGATAGCTCCTAACAGTGCTACTCCATATAGACCAAGAAAACAAACATATGCGCCTATGAAGCCGTATTTCAACCATTACAGAAGGTCTTTTTGTTGTTGTTGTTGTTAAAGGAAAGTAAAAATACTTTATGATAATATTAAAGATTTACATGGAAAATATTTCAGATAAACACATTAAAATTGACAATTTTCATGCAAAATTTTATATATAAAATGGTTGATTTAAAAATGCTTTCTAAATTAATTGAAGGAGGAATTAGAAACATTTGTGATAAAATCAAAGATTTACATTGGAAACATTTCTGACAAAACAGAGGAAGTATATAGAAAGACATATTAAAATTGAATATTATCATGAAAAATAATGCAGATAAAATGGTAGACATAAAATAAATTACTAAATTAATTAAAAGDAGAATTCCAAACATTTTCTGATAAAATTGAAGATTTACATGAGAAATATTTGGTTAGTCTTTGTCTTTTTATTGGGGAGTTGCATCCATTGTTGTTAAGAGATATTAGGGAATAGTGATTATTGCTTTCTTTTATTATTCATGTTATTTTTATGTTTGTGTGGGTATCTTCTTTTGGGTTTGTTGGAAGAAGATTACTTTCTTGCTTTTTCTAGGGCATAGTTTCCCTTCTTGTGTTGGAGTTTTCCATCAATTATCCTTTGTAGGGCTGGATTTGTGGACAGATATTGTGCAAATTTGGTTTTATCATGGAATATCTTGTTTTCTCCATCTATGATGATTGAGAGTTTTGCTTGGTATAGTAGCCTGGACTGGTATTTGTGTTCTCTTAGGGTCTGTATGAGGTCTGCCCAGGATCTTCTAGCT
>BDUI01030904.1:0-10978 GCA_002335545.1 Apodemus speciosus | reverse complement strand
TTCCCTGATAACTAAGGATGTTAAACATTTCTTTAGGTGTTTCACAGCCATTTGAGTTTCCTCAGTTGAGAATTCTCTGTTTAGCTCTGTAGTCTAGTTTTTTTAATAGGTTATTTGACTCTCTGGAGTCTAACTTCTTGAGTTCTTTGTATATATTGGATATTAGCCCTCTATCAGATGTAGGATTGGTATAGATCTTTTCCCACTCTGTTGATTGCGGYTTTTTTCCTATTGGCAGTGTTCTTTGCTTTACAGAAGCTTTGCAGTGTTATGACGTCCCATTTGTTGATTCATGTTCTTAGAGTATAAGCCACTAGAATTATGTTCAGGAAATTTCCCCCTGTGCCCATGTGTTCAAGGCTTTTACCCACTTTCTCTACTATAAGCTTCAGTGTATCTGGTTTTATGTGGAGGTCCTTCATCCACTTGGAGTTGAGTTTTGTGGAGATAAACTGGGTTGATTTGTATTTTTCTACATGCCTACCTCCAGTTGATCCAGCACCATTTGTTAAAAATGGTGTTTATTTTCCACTGGATGTTTTTAGCTACTTTGTCAAATATTTTTGGAGTCTCTTAAAGCTATGAGTTTTCCTCTTAGCATTGCCTTTATTGTGTCCCATGAGTTTTGGTATGATGTGTCTTTATTTTCATTAAATTCTAAAGTGTTTAATTTCTTTATTTCTTCCTTGACCAAGTTATCATCGAGTAGAGCATTGCTCATCTTCCATGTATATGTGTKTTTTCTGTTGTTTTTGTTGGAACTTAAGACCAGCCTTAGATGGTGGTGATCTGACAGGGTGCATGGAATTACGTCAATATTCCCATGTCTACTGAGGCCTGTTTTGTGACCAATTAATGGTCARTTTTGAAGAAGGTACCATGAGGTGCTGAGAAGGAGGTATATTCTTTTGCTTTAGGATAAAATGTTCTATAAATATCTGTTTTATCCATTTGTTTCATAACTTCTGTTAGTTTCACTGTGTCTCTGTTTAGTTTCTGTTTCCATGATTTGTCCATTTCTGAGAGTAGGATGTTGAAGTCTCAGACTATTATTGTGTGGGGCACAATGTGTGATTTGAGCTTTAGTAAAGTTTCTTTCATAAATGTGGGTGCCCTTGCATTTGGAGCATAGATGTTCAGAATTGAGGGTTCATCTTGATAGATGTTTCCTTTGACAATTATAAAGTGTCCTTCCTTATCTTTTTTTGACAACTTTTGGTTGAAAGTCGATTTTATCTGATATAAGAATGGCCACTCCATTTTTATCTCCTTGTACAAAGCTCAAGTCCAAGTGGATAAAGGACCTCCACATAAATTAGATGCACTGAAACTTACAGAAGAGAAAGTGGGAAAGAGCCTCAAAAAAACAAACAAACAAACAAAAAAAGAATGACCACTCCAGCTTTTTTCTTGGGACCATTTGCTTGGAAAATTGTTTTCAACCTTTGACTCTGAGGTAGTAACTGTCTTTGACACAAAGGTGGGTTTCTTGTATGTAACAAAATGTTGAGTCCTGTTTACGTATCCAATATGTTAGTCTATGTCTTTTTATTGGGAAATTGAGTCCATTGATGTTAAGAAATATTAAAGAAAAGTGATTGTTACTTCCTGTTTTTATGTTGTTGTTAAAGGTGGAATTATGTTTGTGTGGCTATCTTCTTTTCAGTTTTTTGAAAGATTACTTTATTGCTTTTTCTAGGGTGTAGTTTCCCTCCTTGTACTGGTATTTTCTACCCATTATCCTTTGTAGAGCTGGGTTTGTGGAAAGATATTTTGTAAATTTGATTTTATTGTGGAATACCTTGTTTTCTTCGTGTATGGTAATTGAGAGTTTTGCTGGGTATAGTAGCCTGGGTTGACATTTATGTTCTCTTAGTGTCTGTATGACATCTGCCCAGGATCTTCTAGCTTTCATAGTTTCTGGTGAAAAGTCTGGTGTAATTCTGATAGGYYTGCCTTTATATGTTACTTGACCTTTTCCCCTTACTGCTTTTAATATTATTTCTTTGTTTAGTGCATTTGGTGTTTTGATTGTTATGTGACGGGAGGAACTTCTGTTTTGGTCCAGTCTGTTTGGAGTTCTGTAGGCTTCTTTTATGTTCATGGGCATCTCTTTCTTTAGGTTAGGGAAGTTTTCTTCTATAATTTTGCTGAAGATATTTACTTGCCCTTTAAGTTATAAATCTTTGCTCTCTTTTATACCTATAATCATTAGGTYTGGTTTTCTCATTGTGTACTGGMTTTCCTGAATGTTTTGGGTTACAAGATTTTTGCATTTGCATTTTCTTTGACTGTTGAGTCAATGTTTTCTATGGTATCTTCTGCACCTGAGATTCTTTCTTCTATCTCTTGTATTCTGTTGTTAAACAGCTATGATTTCTGGTTTCTTTCCAATGTTACCTATCTCCAGAGTTGTCTCCCTTTGTGATTTCTTTATTGTTTCTACTTCCATTTTTAGATCCTGGATAGTTTTGTTTAGTTCCTTCACTTCTTTGTGTTTTCCTACAATTCTTTAAGGGTTTTTTTGTGTTTCCTCTTTAAGGGCTTCTACCTGTTGACCCATGTTCTTCTGTATTTCTTTAAGGAATCTTTGTGTTTTCTCTTTAAGGTCTTATGCCTGTTGATTCATGTTCTCCTGTATTTCTTTAAGGGAGTTATTTATGTCCTTTTTGACATCCTCTATCAGCATCATGAGATGTAATTTTAAATCCAGATCTTGCTTTTCTGKTGTGTTGGGGTATCCAGGAYTTGCTGTTGTGGGAGAACTGGGTTCTGATGGTGCCATGTTGCCTTGGTTTCTGTTGGTAATGTTCTTGTGTTTGCCTTTTGCCTTCTGGTTATTTCTGGTGTTAGCTGGTTTTGATGTCTATGACTGTGGCTTATCTGTCCTGCAAGCCTGTGTATCTCTACTCCTGGGATCCCCGTTCTCTTTGTGCACACAGTTATGTAGGCACTCCTGGAAAACCATCTCTCTTGTGGTGGTATTTGTGTATGTAGCTCTGTGGCCCAGAATCAGCTCTGTGCTCTCAGGCCTCTCCACAGTCCTGGGAGGTTAGCTATCTCCCTGCACCACCTGGATATGGTGCACTTAGGCAGAAGCTGGTCCCCAACTGGAGACAGAAAGCAGAAGACTCTCACCCAAGGGTTTTTGATGGGTTCCTCTGAGCAGCAGGAGTGGTCCTACCTAAGCTTTCTGTTCTCACAGCACTCCTATGGAGGGACTGGTGGTGGAAGGGTCAGAAAGAATGGAAATGGAGTGGTATTTGGGAAGACAGGGGTTTTGGTAGTTGATGCTTGGCGAATCTGCTGGGCCTCAGCAACAGCTCTGGGACTCCAGAGGTGGGAGGGTGTTCTTACCAACTGCTCTGAGTGCAGCCTGTTCTCTAGGGTGGATCAGGAGAGGATGTCTTCACTGAAGCAGGTCAGCCAAGAGTCTGCCCCAGGAGAAAGAACTTTTGGAGGAAGGGTCAGAAGGGAGTACAAATGTTGTAATATATCTGTTATTAATCCACTTTCACCTGTCCAGTTTAACATATAAATAATTACAGAGTCAAAAATATTCAATAATCTTTCATTGAGTGTCTTTGCCTAATGAGAACTGTGAATCTACAATGGGAGTTTCCACCAATTATGTAGTATGACTCTTCCAGAATATATTTTATATGAAGCCATTTTGCAAGGATGCATTGTGACATCCAGTCATTACAGCAGAGTAGTGAATAAAGGGACAGTTTCAGGCTTTAGATTGTATTGTGAGGAGTCCCAGAATGCATGGCTCCAAGGCAAACCTTGATAAAATATCATTCGCAGAATCATTTTTCATTTGCTGATAAAGTTCTTTGAAGTTATTATTTGCTGAAATTCTTTTCCTAAACAGAAGGGAACTCAAAGSCCATCCAATGAGCATCTCTTTCTCTCCCTCTTATGTTAGTTCTACTATGGAGACAATGTCAAACCAAGCCTGGCAGGACTGGTCAAGGTCAAGCCTTGCCTTTTTAAGGTAGTCTCCATGAAGTCTGAATTACATGCAGCACTACTCTGCTTCTCTGAGTGCTGAGCATTCTGCCTTACCCAAGACAACTTGCAAGAACTTGGCCAAAGAGAAACCACTGTGGGTAATAATGGTTTCATTCTAAAACCTAATGGCCTGTAATCCTTTTCCCTACTCTTTCATAAGAGTCCCCAAGCTCTTTCTGCTGTGGGTGTCTGCATCAGTCTGAGTCAGCTGTTGGGTGGAGCCTCTCAAAGGACAACTGTGCTACACTCCTGTCTGTAAGCATAACAGAATATCATTAATAGTGTCAAGGATTGGTGCTTGCCCATGGGATGGGTCTCAAATTGTACCAGTTATTGGTTGTTCATTTCCTCAGGCTATCCCCAGTCCCTGTATTTCTTAGGGACTGTATTTCTGTAGATAGGMTATCTTTTAGTTTGAAAGATTTTTAGGTGGGTTGATGTCCCTATTGCTGCACTAGAGTTCCTGCCTATAGGAACTCCACAGGAAGACCCACAGTCAACTAACCTTGATGTTTGRGGCTCTCAGAGACTGATCCACCAACCAGAGAGTACATACAGACTGAACTAGGCCTCCAAGCACATACGTAGCAGATGTGCAACCTGGTCTTCATGTTGGTCCTGAACAACTGGAGCAGGGGCTCTTAGAAGCTGTGATCTGTTGTGTAATGTGTTCCAGCTGAGCTGCTTTGTTTCACCTCAGTGGGAGAGGATGCATCTGCATCCATAGACTTGATGTGTCAGGTAGGGGTGTGCCCAGGAGTACCTGCTCAGAAGAGAAGGGGAGGGGAAGTATTGTGGGAGGTAATAACCAGGAGGGGGACAGTGAATGGGATGTAAAATGAATAAATAAAAAATAAATAAATAAAATAATGTTGAAAACTCTAAAAGAAGAAAGAAAGAAAAAGAAAAAGACAAAGAAAGAAAAGAAAAGAAAACCTGATGGCTTAAAGAAGTTTGAACATAATGAAATCTCCTTGCTCAGTTACTCAGACTATTCTCATGCCTCAGTGATAGGAGTTATAGAAATTTGGTCATAAGAATTACCCAAATACAGAAAAGTTGAAAATCAGCAAGCCTGAATTAAAAGTAGTTGGAGGTTGTGACTTCTCCACAGAATGGAGTATCAAGCAAGACTCTAATGTGCATTTTATTTAGAGTCTGACTTTTAGAGAAATTTCTTTATTAGAAAACTCCTATTCAGCCAGCTTTTAGCTAAAAACGTCATTATTTCCAAAGGAGAGCACAGAACTGCATGCTTATCCTTGATCAGTGGTGTTCTCGAGGGCAACTCTGTATTCCATTACCTAGCCAGGGATCAGTGCCTAGAAGACACTTAGGATGCTTTAGATTCAATTCCAACATAATCTGTAGGCACATATGCTTTCTTTGGTATAAAGACAATTCATTTTAGCACTACTCGGGAAACTTAAGATAGGATTCCAGATCCACAATGCACTCAATTAACATTTTTATTTTCTTTATTCATGCTGTGAGAATTAAGTAAAATATGCTAAGGGCATTGGAGACAATTGAATTTAAGAGTTCAATAATCTGAACTCAAAAGCAGACAAGTACTTTTCAGTTATAAATAACTGTAATTTTGTTTTCAGTAAAAAGATGTTTGCAAACTCACATTGGTTTCTCTTTAACATTCACTTAAGGAAAACCCTACTTACATGATTAATAGCAGCACTGAGCAAACATAAATTTGTAGTTTATAAACATAAAAGTAGTGAAACGTGCTCAGATGTTGGCAACAGTGGAAGTAATGTCTCTCTGACTCATATTGCTTCTCTCTAAGAAAGCTCTTTAAGGTTTTATACCTATGATCATTAAATAAAATGTGCCACTGAAAATTAAAAGTACCATTACTGCAAAGTTTTTATATCTTTTGAAGTTGAATCACTTTATTATAATTTCATTGGAAAGAAAAAAACCTATTGGTATAAGGAATGACTTATTATTACACTAATATCACAATAAAGAGATTATTCTTAATTACTCTTCACAAATATGTTTTTACTTCTCTTTCTATTTTCTTTTGTCAATGCTGGTATATGGAGCCTAGGAAGTTCATTAGATCATCAATAATCGATAGTATAGGAGTGTGCTTTCAATTCCAATATATCAAATATTTCCTTCTTGCTCAGCTATTCTCTTTGTTATTTAAACAGTAAAAGTTTGGATTGATATATTAATCTTGAGGCCCCTGCTTACTTTCTAAACATCATTTTCCTAACAATTAAATGGTATAATGTCATTTTTTAAAAATTGGTTTTATCCTATATAGATTCATTCTCTCTGTGTTCACTTTGTCCCTTTGAAAATTCTCTGCAAGTGTAAAAAGCTCTAATAAATCATCATATACATTTTGCCAAGGAAAAGAACCAGGAACCTTTACAGGTTTATTCCCGTAATGGAGTCACCTCCTCCACACATTTGGTATCTTATTCTGTAATGTCAACGACCTTGATTTGTCAACTTTGCAGTAGAAGAAGTGTCCTATAGGACACTTTAATTCACATTAAACACATTCTAAGATTAATTTACAATGTTAGAAGGTTTTGAAAACTAGAATCCTGTAAACTCTTCAGATAACATATTTTCTTCTTGAAGATATACCTGTAGAAAGTCTTCTTTACTGCTGGATAGGACTCAATGTTAAGTATATATTATAATTGAACTTTTAATAGCCTCAAAAATTATCAATGTGTGTAGGCTCAATTGAGTACACTACTCGGGTTTGTGGAGAACCTGAGGATTTCTTTCCCAGGAGGAGAGTAAAATTCCATAGATGGACTCTAGGAGCTCACCTTTGTGATGTTGTCTTGCTTTCTAGGGTTCAGCAGTGATCTATCCTTCCCAGTATCTTCCTCTAAAAGTTCTGTTGATTCGGATTAGGGTCTCACTACCTTCAGGAGCATACTGTCTGTTGAAGGTAACTTGGTTTGTTATGGACTTAGCTGCTTATGTAATTTTTAATTTGCAAAAAAAAATGTTTATAATGAAAAAGTTTTCTGCCTATGAAGTAGACCCACTTGTCTCAAGTATACTTGGCTTTCTGTGAAGCTTTTCACTTTGAAGTATAAAGACTTAATGTTTAGAGAACAGGGACCTTTAGAATTAGTTTTTGTTTCATTCATCAGTCAAGGGCTAATATCAATTCTTTCTATGGTATGGTAACATAAGAATATTAATTCTTCTGTTGGTAGTTAACATTTAAATGAATGTTCACACTCTTACAGCCACAAGTTTTTTTGGAAAGACAGCAAAAATAGACACGTAGAAAAAAAACATCCTCAACAAGTGATGCAAGTCAAACAGAATAGCTACACATGGAAGAACAAAATAAGAAACTTGTTATTCATTTTGCATAAAACTCATTTCAAAATGGATCAAAAGCACATAATGTTAGGAGGAAACCATGAAGGGAGCATAGAGGAGGAATTAGAGGGGATGGAGTGGGTGTATTTGAAGAAAATACATTATATACAATAAATGCATTATCATTAAAGAGAGGGAGAAAGTAGAAAGAAGCTGTAGAAGTATGAGGGAAAAAATCAAGAACTGTATCTTGGGTATTCCAAGCTTCTGGGCTAATATGAACTTATCAGTGAGTGCATACCATGTGTGTTCTTTTGTGATTGGGTTACCTCACTCAGGATGAGATTTTCTACTTCCATCCACTTGCCTAAGAATTTCATGAATTCATTGTTTTTAGTAGCTGAGTAGTATTCCATTGTGTAAATATACCATATTTTCTGTATCCATCCCTGGGTTGAGGGATATCTGGGTTCTTTCCAGCTTCTGGCTATTATAAATAAGGCTGCTATGAACATAGTGGAGCATGTGCTGGAGAATCCTCTGGGTATATGCCCAGGAGTAGTATAGCTGGATCTTCTGGTAGTATTATGTCCAGTTTTCTGAGGAACCACAAAACTGATTTCCAGAGTCATTGTACCAGCTTACAGTCCCACCAGCAGTGGAGTAGTGATCCTCTTTCTCCACATCCTTGCCAGCACCTACTGTCACCTGTGTGTTTGATCTTRTAAGGGTTGTTTTGATTCACAGTTCCCTGATGACTAATGATGTTGAACATTTCTTTAGGTGCTTCTTGGCCATTTTATATTCTGCAATGGAAAATTATTTGTTTAGCTCTGTACCTCATTTTTAATAGGGATATTTGGTTCTCTGGAGTCTAATGTCTTGAGTTCTTTGTATATATTGGATATTAGCCCTCTGCCGGATGTAGGGTTGGTAAAGATCTTAGCCCAAAAGCTTGGAATACCCAAGATACAATTCACAGATCAAATGAAGCTCAAGAAGATGGAAGACCAAAATATGGATACTCTGATCTTTCTTAGAAGGGGGAACAAAATGCCCACAGGAGGAGATACAGAGACAAAGTATGGAGCAGAGACTGGAGGAAAGACCATACAAAGACTGCCCCCCTGGGGATCAATCCCATATACAGTTACCAAACCCAGATACTATTGTGAATGCCAATGAGTGCTTGCTGACAGGAGCCTAATATAGCTGTCACCTAGGAGTCTCTGCCAGAACATGATGAATACAGAGGGGGACACTCTCAGTCAACCATTGAACTGAGTGCAGAGTCCCCAATGGAGGATCTAGAGAAAGGACCCAAGGAGCTGAAGGGGTTTGCAGCACCATAGGAAGAACAAAAATATGAACTACCCAGTACCCCCAGAGCTCTAAGGATTAAACCACCAACCAAAGAGTACACATGGAGGGACCCATGGCTCCAAATGCATATGCAGCAGAGGATGGCCTTGTTGGAAATTAAAGGGAGGAGAGGCTAGATGCCCCAGTTTAGGGGACTGCCAGGACAGGGAAGGGGGAGTGAGTGGATTGTTGAGCATGGGGAGGGGGATGAGGGAGGGGTTTTTTTTTTGGGGGGGACCAGTAAAGGGGACAACATTTGAAATATAAATAAAGGATATATCTAAAAAAATAAAGGTTGTATTATGCAAAAAAGAGCAAAAATATTATGCACTAATAGCATAACAAAAATTCATGTACAAATACACACACACACCACATTATACAGATATAGAACATTGCATGTTATTCATTATACATACATATACACTTACACATACATACATACATGTACATATATTTGACTTGAAAATAGACAGATAGCTATTTAGAGAGAAGAAGGGATCAAGAGAAGGAGGGATAATGGAGAGAAAACTACAATGATTTGTGTGTATGTGTGTGTGTGTGTGTGTGTGTGAAAATACCTTAAAGAAGTCTAATATTTCACACAACAACTTAACAGAGATGTTTTAAGGAACATTAAGATACAAATATTTGGTAGACTTTTTGGTTGAATCATTTKATCCTTGACTATTTTAATGGAGAAGCRTTTGATTACTGTTTTTCTTTACTTGCTATGGATTTTTTCACCTTTTCTGTTTGTTATTGAATCTGATTACATATGAATCTCTGAACCATTGATATCTTATGCATTATGTAGTTTGTCTGTGCACATGGGCATAATATTCACTTGTAATCCCAATTCCCTTCATTAATATGGGACTTTCTAAACTATAAAATCAAAAAATTCACCTTTGATTTTAGTAGTTAGATCTTTCTTTATTATCTGCAATGACCTTACCTAATGCTTTGTCAATATATTTCTCTTAAAAATGCTTTTAAAAGGTACAAAAATCAAATTTGTAATTACTCTCATTATTCTTTTTTTATACCACATACATGCATTAAAGTCACCTGATTTTAAATATGAAGCTGAAAAGAGTTTACGTTTCCATTTTGCTCTCACAAGTGATAGTCCCGCATATGGGACATGGTGGTGCTATCTTATAGTTATGAATCATGTTCCCATTGGCTTTAGTTAGTTTATTCATAATTTTACATATCATTTTTTGTGCTGAGAACTTTCAAATTTTATTGTTAACTATAATTGCTCTCTGTAGAACGTAGTTTCTTCTGCATAACCTCTTTTGACCTTTTATTTAGTGATTTTTCTAGGAAGACTCTGATGGCCATTTGAAGAACAATAAAAATGATGTTCTTCATAGAAATTTTGACATGGAAAATTGTACAGAGGCTATTTGGTACAAAGTAAACTGTAGAAAACTTGCAAGTATTTCATTCAGTTGGTCATTTATTTGATCAAGTTTGAATACTTTTTATGAATTATGAGCAGTTTACCTTTGTACGCATTCTAGCTTTGCCCTGCCTTCTATGGGGACCACTAGCTAAATGTATTAAATAGCTCCTAGATTGTGGGCTTATGACCTAGAAATATAATGTAAAGTTCTACTCCATTGTAAGTAATTAAAGTAAAATATTTTAATAACTCTTTGCACATTGATCAGTTGTGGTCTCAGTGCTAATAATGACTTCAGAGGATGTACTCCTAAATGGCAGACCCTTATCAAAACCTTCTCCTCTTGGCTGAAGTATGTATGCTGAAGGGGTGCTTGTAAGATAATAAAAAGCCAGAGTTTTTGTTTCCAAGGAAAMAGCTTCTTCCAGACTCAATGGGGCTGATATACATATAACCTCGCAGTGACTGTGATAGAATGCAGAAGACCCACACAAGTTCAAGCCAGACCAAACCACAACATGTAGATAGGATAGTGGATACCAACTCTGACCTCTCATAAGAAGCTTTTTGCAATGCATAGCTATTGGAAGGAGAAAATCTATTTTATTAAATGGAACAACCATGTGCTATATCAACCATGTGACAGACCAGGCCACATCCTCAAGAGTAGTTAGTCAACACAGAACAGAATCCAGAGATTTTGTGCTCCCTTTATTTTTACTATTTGTGGTCTAGAAGTTTTTATTGCTTTGATTTTTTTCTTTTCCTTTCCTTTTCTTTTCTTTTTGTTGAGAGAGAGGGAGGAAGAGAGGTAGTGAGAGAGAGAGAGAGAGAGAGAGAGAGAGAGAGAGAGAGAGAGAG
>BDUI01030883.1:0-10870 GCA_002335545.1 Apodemus speciosus | reverse complement strand
TGTTTTGAGACCAGGTTGGCCTGGCACTCAAAGATATCCTCCTGCCTCTGCCTCTGCYTCAAAGAAGGCTGGATGAGTGGAATTGAGGTTGAGCCATGGCTGACTCAAGTAGCAAATTTTAAAATCAAACATTTGAACCCAATATAAATGAAAGACATGCTAATTTAATGTTTACATACTGAGGAACAGCAGTAGGTAGATATTAAATGCTATTGTTTTCAATAATTAAAGCATCATCTTTCCATAACAGCAAATACCTTAGTATGTAAGATACATCGGAAGGCATAGCATATAGTAGTCTTGTGTTGGAGTTGAGGTGTTAGAGGCATGGTGTTAGTGATGGCACACTAAGTGCAAAGTGCAGATGTTGTGTGTATACAAGGCTGCAGTGTCTAACATGTGTAATGCGTGTAACTTGTGTAACATGTGTAATGTATGTGATGTGAGTAATATGTGTAATGTGTGCAATGCATGTAGTATATGTAACATGTGTAATGCATGTAATACATGGAATGTATATAACTTTGTGTAACATGTATAAAATGTGTAACAGGTGTAACATGTGTAACTCATGTAACATGTGTAACACGTGTAACGTATGTAACGTGTGATGTGTATAATGTGTGTAACGTGGGCAGGTGCTTTAGATTCACCAYGTGCTTCCTTTTGAATTAACATTTGCTCTTCATGTTTTCAAAAACCTCATACTGATACCAGAGTTATCGAAGTCCCAATATTCAGTTCTATGGCACCACATTGAGCTCTAGCTCACCACAGGAGTAGCGTCCTAGCTGTAGATAAAAGCAGCATCTCTGTCTCCCAACTAAAACAAGGGATTCCCTGCATACACCATTTGAAAGAGCCAGGGAGAATCGCCAGATGTGACACTGCCTCTTGAAGCCCTCATACTGAACACAGGTCCAATCCAGGACACCAGGATTACATTTGTAACCCAGTACAAACCATACAAGTCTGATGGCTAACACAGGGAAGGACAGGGTGGGAAAAAAAAMCCCAAACCTGGCAATCTTGTGCTTGATTTCTTGGAAACTGATTAATGCACGAAAGGCCTCACTGCCAAACACCATCAAAGAGATAAAAGGAAAAGATTCGTTTCCTGTGTGTAATCTGCTTTTAGCTTGAATGTCACTTCCAGGAAGCTTTCCCTGACAGAGAATCTGATTAATGGCCTCCGACTCTCACTGCCCAGCTCCCGTGCTCTACTGCAAAGTCCTGAGGTTTAATTACTTATCTAAGTCTTTCACTAGTCTGTGAGACTCCATGGGGAGGTACCAGCTGCCTCTGTAATCAAAGGCCTTGGGGGTGGGGAGCTTGTGGAAGACTGAACGTTTGTGTAAACAGCCATGGCTCGACAGCTTTGTTGGGGACAGTTACAGCAGCAGTTCTCAACCTGTGGGTTGTGGTCTCTCTGGGGTTGAATGACCCTTTCACAGGGGTCACCCATCAGAAAACACAACTATTTACATCATGATGCGTAACAGTAGCAAAATTATAGTTATGAAGTAGTGACTGAAATAATTTTCTGGTCTGGGGTCACCACAGCATGAGGAACTATATTAAAGTCTTGTAGCATTAGGAAGCTTGAGAACCGCTGGGCTACAGAACGGTGGTGACGTTACAGTGTAAAAAGAGAAACTACGGAACTAAATATGCCATGAAAAGGCACCAGGAGAGAGGGACAACCATCACGGAAGAGATTTAAAAACAACAACAAATACAAAACAGAATTTGATCAGACTCAGGGTTTGGRCTAACTGATTTTGATTGCTAATCAAGCAGATCATGATGATAGATGTTTTGTTTTGTGAGAGTCTCTTAGGTCAAACTGGTCTCAAACTTGCCGTGTTACTGAAACTGGCCTTGGATTTGTAATCCTCCTGCCCCAGTGTCCTGAGTGATCAGATTATCAATATGGGCCACCATTCCCAGCAATTAAAGCAATCTTTAATACCCTGCCCCCAGTTCCAATAAATGGAACACAGGATGGGCAGTGGTTTTCCACCGTGTCTCCCTTCATGCACTAGTAGTCAAACTTACATCATTCATGAGTAGCTATTAAAGTGTGGTTAAGCAGATAGCCTTGGTCATAGTTGGCAAATTCAAGGTTGTGAATGTCACAAGACTGAGAGGAATCTCGGACTCTAACTCACACCTAGCAGGCACATTTCAGACCATCCCAGTTTCTTAGCTCAACCAACTGAACGCCACAGCTTCCTCTCAACAGTGGGAATAGAGACAAGTTTAATCATGGCAGGTTCTCCACAGTTTCTTAGGAAAGCTGTCCTTCTGCCAGATGAAGGGCAATGAAGAATGAAAAAGGCATCCCTCCTACCCCTGGGGCTTTTAATGGCTCAGCCTTTAAGGGCACGTGTTCTCCGAGCCTAACCACCTGAGTTCAATCTCTACTTCCCTACAGCCTGGACTCCCCGGAGTAGCCCTCTGCCCTCTGTGAGTGCCGTGGCACGCCTGTGACCCCACACTGAATAAATGTACAGAAAATATTATAAAAGGTTTTCAATCGTGGCTGTTTATTGCTTCTTTTCACTTTTGATGTTTCCCGTTCACAGAGTCGAGAGAGACTGCATGAATATGCACTCTTCCTGAAGGTACCACTCCAGGGCATAGGCGCATCACATCTTTTCTCTTCTCTGTAGTAAAGGGTCATCTGACCTTTATCTCTGTTTAGAAAATGTCTGTGAACGCTCTCATTCCCTTCCTTTACCAGGAGTCATCCGAAAGCTCGTGGATCGCTAAAGATGCAAATGGAAACAGAGTACTAGAAGGCTCCGAATCAAGGAGAATCGGGCTTAATGGTGGTTAGTTGCCTAAATAACTATTGATTYCATACCCACGAAATTCCCTAATTTCTCTCTGTATAGCATTGGGATATCAGAAGAATGGCTGGTTTCGTTGCTCAGTCTTTTAGCTGATCCTACAAAACACAGCTCAAGGGCTGTTTCTTTCTTGTTGAGTATTTTCTTCCTCTGCCTGAAGCTGTGAACTGATGTGACATTCAGAACAGTAGAAAGGTAGCGAGGCCTGATGTGTCTGTGCTGACAGGAGAATTAGCAATGCAACCCAACCGTGTTTCAGACCCTGTGTCTGGTAGGGAATCCATCTATATTGCTTGTATCCATCTTGAGTTCTATTGCTGGGTTGCTAACTGGCAATGCATTAAGCACATTTTCCCCAAAGTAGAATGCAAAGCTGCCATTGGGTTTATCATTTTTCTCTCATACCCCAGCTGGTGCAGAGCTGRGGGAACAGTGAGACTGTGAGCCTCTTTTTGGATTTTTAAAACAGTTTAGGAATGACGGAGAGAAATCTCACCACAGGAGACCTGAGAAACCTATAAATATAATAGCTAATTATTAAATGCTTATTTTGAGACAAAAATTAAAGGTTTTCCCCCCTGAAAACAAAAATCCCTCACTCTGATGTTGTGTACTAGAGTTTTCTATTTTTGAATTACTGTCTTTTGATACAGATCTTTATTACCCTAGGGCTTGCCAGGAACAAGTTCTAGTTCTTTGATTTCTTGTAAGTCTTTGCAGGGTTATTGGGATGATTATGGTAACAGTGAGGACAAACATATCTTATTAGCGGTGCAACCATAGGTAAACTCTTTAACCTTTGAGTTCATATATGTGAAATGGGGATTAACATATGATAAACAATTAAAGATCTGCCCAGATTAACATACRATAAGCAATTAAAGATCTTAATACCTGCCAGGCATGGTAGCTAACAGATAACGTGCACAGGGGTAGTTAATTATTAGCGGCCCCAAATGGGCAGGCCACTCACGGTTTCTATAGATGTCCATCCATTTCGATCTGAAACCAGTTTTAAACTTTAAGAAATGGTAATCTGACATGTGCTCAAGAGACAAGGGAAGACTAACACAACATAGCAGCATTAGCACTGAAAGGTGTGCATTTAAACCCTAGTCATATTTGTTGCTTCTAGTTGATTYAATTGGTCCTCCCTGCATCTCTGCCTCCTCCTAGGAGCTGGAGGATAATGATGCTCCTCACTGATGCTGGCRGTGTAATGCTCGGAACAGCGGGCCTTGGAAGCAATGGTTGGATTAAAGCCAGGACCTGTCACCACGCCTGGACCGCCAGAAGATAGGACCCAGAGCTGGGAGGAAAGGCCATGGTGGCCAGGCTGTACTCCGTGGGCTCACTGGGGCCTTTGTTGCCTCCCGAGGTTGCATGCGCTCAGGCCGGAGGGTACAAGCCAGATGTGACGGCTGTGCTTCAGCCTTGGCCGCGACACCGATGCAGGGGAAAAGGGTTGGGGAGAAATATATAGGCTGCTCCATTGCCCCGCTGAGTGACAGACCGGCCGGCCACTGGCAGCGGCGGCGGGGCGCTTGGGGAAGTGGCGGCCAATGGCTGGCGGGGACCGGGGCGGGGGCTGGGTAGGGGCTGTTCCTGGTGAGGGCGGGGCTCGTGGCCGGCGGCGGCGGAGGCGGCTCCAGCAGYGTCGCCGGCGGCCGCGGCAGAAGCACCCTGGCCCGCGGCAGGTGAGGAGCGCGGGGCGCCGGGCAGGGGGCGGCCAGGTGGAATACCGCGGGGTCCGCGGAACACCCACCTGCTGGTGGCGGAGCCGGGGCGTCCCGAGGCCGGCGTTCGACCGCGCGCGCGCGCGCGCGGGGCCTCGGAACGGGGAACCGGGAGCGGGGCGCGGGCCGGGCGCCCTCCGCGCCTCGCCGCCGCCTCAGCCCCTCGGAACTGCGCTTCTTCCCGGTGGCTGGCCTGGAGCCTCGGGCGGTCCCGGAGCACTGGGAAAGTGCAATGCAGTGTGCGCGTGCAACGGGGCCAAGAGTTGCGGCCAGGACCCCGCGGCTGGAAGGCTTGGGGGCTGGGGGGACTGGAGGTGGCGCCGCCGCGGGGCAGGTAGGGAGGGGGCCGCTTGCCTGCGGGGGACCAAGATGTGCCGGAGCGAGCCCCCAACACCTCSCAGGCCTGGGTTTCCTCCATCCTATGGACGCGGCGAGTGTGACCCCCCTCCCCGACCCCAGGTGGGGTCTCGGACCCCTCCAGGTGTGCCAGGTGATGTCTGGAAGGCTTGGCGTTAAGTGGTGGCAGTGGTACGCTTCCCGCGCCCGCCTTTATTTCTCTAAGCGTTCTGATCTCAGGAGCGGGTTCACGGCTTACATTCGGAATTAGGRAATAGCAGTAGATAGTATGTTATCTTTTTGGAGYCTGCCATCTATTTTGCTGTTGTGCGTTTTGCTGCCCGACAGATTTTTTGGTAAGAGATAAAGAATGACACGGTTGTTCACTTGAATGTAAAAATCTAAATTTAGAATCATGTAACACGCGCTCTGTGGTTCCGGCTCCCTCTTTCCCAAATGCTTAAAGAATAGTTTTACTAACAGGTTATGGTGACATAGGTTCCCTTAACCCTTAAGTGTAAATCATAACATATACTAGACAATGAAATTATGTAAGCTGTATAAAAGAAATGTTTATGTTCTCTAAGTGGAAAGGGTGTGAGTTTATCATAATTGCGGTTTATAAAGTTGTGCAGGCTTACGTCATGGTGTTCATTGATCCGGGGTGTCATGAATCGTGCCTCGTGTTCTTTCAGGCACCTCCGTTTTGTCTGTGGGATGCTGATTAAGGACTCTACCAAATGTTAACCAAAGTGTTCTTAGCCCTGGAACATATGGGATATTTCAGAGAACACTTAAAAAACTTATTAAAAAAATAACAGTCATGTAAGAATTTAGATGCAAGATTGTTAAATCTATTAGCAAAAGAGATTCCTCGTTCTGAGGTCTAGAGTTGAAAGCATCTTTTGGAGGGTGGGGGAATGGCTAGTAATGTAGCCATTTTTTGTTTAAAGACTTGGTTGTGTCAATTGATAGTCCAGGACAGTCTTAAGGTAAGGGCGGTCGGTCGGTCGGTATCTAAGTGTTCACATATGTGGCCTCGAATACAAATGTAGGTCACCTGTGTCTAATGAGCCAGCCTCACAGCTGCCTGGGGTGGTTAAAGAGTACGTGGCAGCTTATTCTGTTTCCTCCCCTCTGGAGATTTCATTCATGTGTGCTTCACGATGAAGCTGAGTTTGGAAAACCCTGGTGTAAAATGAACAGCTGCATTCCGGTGAAGWATTAACACTCCTTTTTCTTTTGAGATGTCAGAACTTATTAGTAGAATGCATTCTACGTATCCTCCCTAAACCAGAGTCTGCTAACTTCTTAGGGCCAGTATTTAATATTCCAYATGCTTTTTAGGCATTATGGATAGTTAATCTATAGGATTTATACATTTATATAGGCTTCATTTGTATTTAATAAAACAACTTTTCTTGTTTTTGTTTTTGTTGTTTGTTTCTTGAGACAGGATTTCTCTGTGTACCCCTGGCTATCCTGGAACTTGCTCTGTAGAACAGGCTGGCCTCAAACTCATAGAGATCCGACTGCCCCTGCCTCCCAAGTGCTGGCATTAATGGCACGGGCCACCACCACCTACCTTAATAAAAACTTTTTAAAAAGATTTTTTTTATTTATTATGTATATATCGTTCTGCCTACATGTATCCCTACAGGCCAGAAAAGGGCATCAGATGTTATTACAGATGGTTGTGAGCCACCATGTGGTTGCTGGGAATTGAACTCAGGACCTCTGAAGAACAGACAGTGCTCTTAACTGCTGAGCCCTATTAATAATTCCTTTTAAATTATTATTTAAAAATGATTCTGCATTTCTCTACTTCCTGATTTATGTCAGCTAGATATTTATTCTAATAACCATCTCACCCCCCCATCCCACCCCAAAACCTTCCTGAAGCAAACTATGACTACATTATATATGGACAGAAAGTGAAATCCATGTTTGTATAATGTCATGCCAGGTTTAAAATTCCAAGTTACAGTTTACTGAGGTAGTGCCCCTGTTCTTATAGTCAGAAGTCACTATTGAGTGTTTTATTGAGTTAATAGATTAGATACTTGATGGAATTTAAAATTATTGGATTTTGTTTTCCCAGTGAGGATTTTGGTTGTAGGAAGTCAGCATGGGCATAGTTATGATAAAGTTAATCATGGGAGGTGAATAAATTAGGTCTCAGTAACTTAGGCAACCTCTTAGGAATACCCTGTGCTCAGGTAGTTGCAATCGGTGCTGTGGAATGCAGTGCTTCTAGAATGTTATATGGAAATGAGAGCTCCAGGCCAGGGAAACTAACCGGCATGCTTTGTTGGGGACTCAGGAGGAAGGGATTAGCCAAAGGCTGCAGGAAGTGGGAAATTTGTTCAGAGTTGCACGTTTGGACTGTGAAATTTTCAGTTCATTCTGTAGTTTATACCATAACAAGCTTGCGCTTACTGCAGAACAGAAAACATTTTTTAAAAAACTTAATACATTTKGAAAACTTATGTTTTCTGTTGAGCTAACACTCAGAAAGGCTCTCTAGAGTCATCTGAGCTGTCGACCATCTCCTGCAGCATCTCCAGCCTGCTRTGTAGGAATTCTGCCAGGCCTCGGTGACATACACCTTTAATCTGAGCATGTTGGGATGCAGAGGCAGGCAGATCTCTGTCAGTTTGAGACTAGTCAGGTAGAGAGTGAGTTCCAAGACAGCCAGGGCTACACAGTGAAACCCTGTCTCGAAAAACAAACAGAAAAAGAACTTAAACTTAAGCTATCGAAACTCGCGTTTCTTATTGGGTTTATCTCTTYGTGTGTAAAATAGGGTTTGTGAACACTTAGCCTGTAAGGACTTAGTGAAGGTTTAAGTCATGTAACAGGCCCAGAATGAAGGGGAAAAGCCAGTAAACTACAGTGACTATCCTTGCTGTCACTCTTTGTCAATTTGTCCCTGTGTGGTGGTTTTCGGCAGGTGGAGATTCCCAGTGATTCATAGGGCTGGAAATAGCTGAGGTTGCAGTTTGTGAATTGCCCGAAAATGACTGCTTTAATCAGGAGTGCCCTTCTACTGAGAGAGGTCTCTTGGGTTTGATAGCTGTTTTTGGAGGTGCAGTAAGTCACCCCACTAGAGGCTCATTTAGTGTACCACCACAAGACGTGGTGCCACCCCTTGATGCCACTAGAAATCAATGCACATCTCAACTACATGACAAGCCCCTAGGGGCTGAGACCAGTTGTGTCTAGAGTGGACTGTGCAAGGACTGGCTGCTTTTGTTGGCTTATTTTTCTTTTTGATACAGTTGATATTTATTGAAGACCTATCTTGTGCTGGGCATTCTGCTTAGCAACGTCATGTCTTTCCAGTTCTAAAGAAATTTAGTCAGATGAATAGTGGTCCTCCTCATTTCTTGAGCCTAAGAACCCAATGGGCTGGGCTGTTGCTGCGAGTGGGCTAGCTTACTGCCTCTTCAGAATGCATCTCCACTTCCCAGCTTTCTCTCTAAAACTTAAAATGAGGATATTGATAATTGTAAGCTTTTTGTGATTTATGATACGTGGGACACCAGGGCCTGTTGCTAGATGAACTTGGAGGCGTAGATGAAAGGAGGCGTGCTGGGGCATTGAAGTAATGTCATAAGGCAGAGCTGGACTGTGGACTCTATTATAGTTGTACATTCCCTTATTTTTATTTATTTTCTTAACCATTGCTTGCTATTATGCAGCTGAATAAAACTTGGGGGTGTGTGAAGCTCAAGGCTCAGTTGTTAGAGATCCCTTTGGGAATCTGTGAGCCCCACAACTTCTCCCTTTAAATGAGCAACCATAATCTTTTATGTTTTCCATAGACAGAGCCAGCCAGGAGGGAATACAATTTGAGGGAAAGGACCCTTATACTTTGGCTATAAGAAATGAATTGTTTTAATATGGGGATGGTCTTCATAAGTATAGTTTAGCCTTGACAAAAGTCTGCCTCTGACACTGAATAATAAATGGAGAAACCTCTGTTTTGCATTATTTAGTGAGTTTTCCTTTCTCTTCTTTCCCTGACAGGAAGAAGAAGAAAAAGAAGCAGCAGCCCTTAGCCCTCAGCCTCTGAAAACTGCGAAGACAATCTGGAATAGCAACAYCTACTGTCGCTTTGCTGCCTGATGCCTTCTGCCCAGCATCTGAAGTGAACCYCAAWCATCAATTKCTGGTTTTTTTTTTTTTTTTTTTGGTCCGGTGCCAAGGCGTTCTGGATTCTGCTGACTTGAGGCTGGAGAGAGACGGGACTTGCTTGTCGTCACCAACTTTAGAACCAGTGTGATGGTGAAATGAGATGAGGCTCCGAAATGGAACTGTGGCCACTGCGCTGGTGTTTGTCACCTCCTTCCTTACCCTATCCTGGTATACCACGTGGCAAAATGGGAAAGGTAAGGAGGAAGTCTGAGAACCACGGTGGGTGACATTGCTCAGCACAGGCCATACTCTTTGTTCTGGCAGCTTCTTTTGATACAAAAATGAAACAGTTTTCTTGGACWGATGGGGTACAGACTTCTAACCCCAGTGGGTTTGTTTTCAGTATCTTATGATCACATTTTGGAAAGCCACGTTGTGTAACAAAGACTTTTTTTTTTCCTTTTTAAAAAAAAAACGAGTCATCACAATCATGAAAGCTTTGGGGTGTGCTAAACCAGAGTTTTGTATGCCAAAAGTGTTGCAGAAAACACTTAGAAGGGGATGATCAGGGCTTTGAGGAAACATACATACTAGTTAAGGTCCTGRCTGGGTCGTGTGTTGCTAATGACTTGAGCTGCAGGCCTTGACAGATTGCTCCTTTGGCAATGAGGAGAAATTCTGATTGCAGTATTAGAAGTTTCATAAATTATAATTGTGTGTAGACTCTAGAACTGTTGTCTGTTGATTAGAATTACTCAAAGGGGTGACGGTCTTCTGCTCTTTTTTTTTTTTCTCTCTTTTCTGACTTTGATTTAAGACATGCTGCTGGTAGGCAGTGTTGGGATGCTGCGTGTTCATTGTTAGAGCCATGTTTATCACCTGGGGTATTTGAAGCTTGTCTTGTTGACATTGCCTTCCTGGCTCATGAATACGATTGATTTCTGCTGTGCATTTGTGTTTATATACCTGTATTAGTAATATGTACCTCTCTGGGCATATATAATTTATACATTTGAATCTTAGGTATGTGCGTCTGCTCGTCTACCGTAAGTAGAGGGACATGAGAAACACATAGTGTGTGGATGAGCCTTACATTCTTCTCCCTACTTTGTGTCTTTCTCTGAGTTGGGTTCTAGCACAGGCACTGGAGAAAGACAGGTGAAAATTTTGCTACAGGAAAGTTCTTTGGGTTTTAAAGTCTCAGCTTAAAAATCTTATAGAGATACATTGTATTTCTCATTTAGTTATTTTGCCTGMGTGCCACATTGGCATAATTTGGATGTCAAGAAGCTAGCTTTCAGGAGTTGACTCACTCCTTCCACCATTTGGGTCCTGGGGATTGAACTCAGGGCATCAGTTTGTGGGCAATCACCCTAAATCACTGAGCCTTCTCGCTGGCTTGGTTTCAGTTCTTGATTACACCTAATGAGAGGACATAATTAGAATCGCTTGAGTCAAAGAGATGATTGTTCTTGACATAAATAAAGCTAATGACTCACCGTTAAGAAAACTGACCATAACACAAGCACKTAGGTTTTTTTCTATCAGGGACTTTACCTCCTGGGAGAGTTCTAGTAATACAGAAACTCAGCTCTTCCCCCAGTGGGTTTTGCTTTGGAATCCCTCTGCTTTGGATCTTGTTGTTAGGCATCAGCAACATTACTAGTRTTTTTCTTAAAGCTCCATAGATTAGGATTTATGCTTATATGAGTATCTTTAGCATGGAGAGGAACTGGGACAGTAGAGGTGCCTTCACCATGCAGTACTGTATATAGTCAGGTCTCTCCACTGTAGCTCTCCGAG
>BDUI01030882.1:11600-25056 GCA_002335545.1 Apodemus speciosus | reverse complement strand
TGATGAATTTTGCAGGCAAATGGATTGTACTTTAGAATATTATCCTGGGGGAAGTAACTCAGAGCCAGAAAAACACATATGGCATGTACTCACTCATAAGTGGACATTAGCCATAAGATGCAAGGGAACCCTGCAGGACAGCCAGCCACAGACCCAAATACACTGCATAATAAAGAGGTCCAAGMGAGGAGGATGTGTGGATCTCACTCAGAAGGGGAAGTTAAATAGTCAACAGAGGYGGATGGAGGGAGGGGACTCMTTAGGAGAAGGGGGGAGGAGGGGAGTGGGAATGTCAATCAGGTGTGAGGAGAGGTGAGGCAGGGGAAGGCTGGGAGTGAGAATGGAAATTAGCAGGGGGTGTTTTTGGTGACTAGCTGGAGGCCTGGGACTGGAGAGGATACTGGGAGTTATAGGGYGACCCTACCTGAGATTCCTACCATAGAGGGATATAGAGACTAAAGTAGATGCTTCCAGAAGAGGAAAGGGGACACCAATTCACTCACAAAACCTTCAACTCAAAATTTGTCTTGCCTACAAGGTGGGCAGAGATAAAGAGAAATTGAGGGAACAACAAAGAAATGGCCACTCCAAATTGAGACCTATTCCATGTGAAGAGGCAACCCCTGACACTATTAATGATTTTCTGSTCTGCTTGCAGACAGGAACCTAGAATAAAACCGTCTCTTGAGGGGCTTCATTCAATAGCAGATGGAGGCAGATGCAGCGACCCAAGCCAAACAACAGGCAGAGCTCAGGGAGTCTTGTGGAAGAGTGGAGGATAGATATGAGGAAGTCAGAGGGGTCAGGACACAAGAACATCTACAGAGGCAGCTAACCTGAGACTATGGCAGCTCACAGAGCCTGGGCTACCATCAAGCAAGCATGCAGGAGCTGGACCTAGACACCCTCCACATTTGTAGCAAATGTGCAGCTTTGTTTCCATGTAGGTTGCCTAACAAGTGACACAGGGGCTGTCTTGATCTCCGTTCCTCTTCTCCTTACCAGGACTGCCTGGTTGGGCCTCAATAAGAGAGAATGTGCCAAGTCCACCTAGGACTAGATATCCCAGGGTGGGGTGGTGTGTGGGGCGCTTCCCCTTCTCTGAGGAGAAGAGTAGGGGACAATGTGGGGAGCTATTTGTAAGGCTGGGACTGGGACAAGAGGAAGGAGGAAACTGAACAGAATGTGAAGTGAATAAAAAAATTAATTACCGGAAAAAAGTCAACAAAAAATGAAAAATAATGATTCTACACCTCATACTTTTAATATATAAGCGCAACTTCAGAAAATTGGGGCTGTACTATTAATTTGTGTATTAGAAACAGTTTGTACTTTCTTTTGGATTCTGGCCTACTTCCCTATTAGTCCAGAATAAATATTTGTCAAATCCATAATACAAACAAACAAACAAAACCAAACAATAACAACAGCAACAACAAAAACATAGTAAGTTTCATATTTATTGAGGCCTACTCACTGAGTATATTTCATCACCAAACCACTCTTCCTAGACATCCTGCCAATATTCTGTGTTTCAAACTTTTTGAGAGGCTTCTTTTAGTTTGGGAATAAATCTCTTAATCCTAACTACTACCATCCCATCTAATCTTGTCCTAATTTAATTCTCCACTTCAGGACTGAATCAGCTGCAGAGACTATGAAAACTGTGTTGGAATTGGAAATGTAGTTTATTCCATTRTGTTTCTAAACAAGACAGAAATGACCAGACTTGCTTACACCCACCCCTTCACTGTTTTCTGAGATTTTGCCCATTCTAGTTCTACAGGATATGGTCTATCACGGTGAATGTTATTTTTACTTCACCAAGATCTTCCTTGTTGCCTAGATAGAAAGGGGTATTCTTGGGGATTTTGTTAGGTAAGCGTTGCTTTCAAGGCTCTTGGAGAATTCATCGAAACATTCATAACTTCCTGAATCTTCTGACTCCTTTGTATACTAAGAATGTTTCAGTCTCTTACTTAATCTACAGGGTAAGCCATTACCCTTCACGTTCCTACTGGCTTCCTTTTCCATGAAATCCCACATTGCAGAAAGATGTTTCTGTGTAATGCCTTCCCCTCGTAACTYCAACAATGTTCTCYAGTACTTCTCGAGTACCTTAGATAGAGCCTTTGATTATTTTGGTAAGTAAACTGTTGTTTCTCAAAGCAAGAGGAAATATTTTCTTTTTCAGGGAATGTTGAAATACATCTTCAATTATTGATCAGAAGGCTCTAAGCAAAGGCCAGATGGAATAAGTGTGGTCTTGAAAGAAAACATCAKATGTGGTCTTTTGTGGGCCCTCTAGGCAAAGGAAGACAGGCTAGCTGCGGCAAGGAGATGAGTGCTATTTCTGTCTCTGTTGTCTTTAGGGCAAGCTGGGGGTTCAAGATTCTCACACTTGTCAGTCAAATGCCTTAGTTTAGATCATAGTTACCATAAGAACTTCATGGAAGACCTTTACTCAAGATAGATATTCAGTTTCTTTTGCTACCCTGCTAACTAAATCCTAGGAAATAACATCTTCTAAAACAATTGTGCTTGCCTTTTTTTCCTGACATTTAAAAAAAATAAAAGACTCTTAAAGCAACTGTTTTGGAATGAAGTCAATACTTTTCAAAATCCTTATAATTATTGCTATATCCTCAGTATTGTCTTTCATGGATTACTATGTAAACTATTACTTCAACTTTCACTCTTACTTCAAGGCATGACATCACAGGTTCGCATTTTATTAACTTTATGGCTTCAGTATGAGACAGACGTGAAGAGGAAACACTTCTCTGTGGGATGCCAAGTATATGACTTGCTTGCATGACGCCAGGATGCTAGATGGCACATCTTGTTGCAGCTTACACCTGTTGATGGTCCCTGTTCACTGTTGCCAAATGTTGAGGGATGCTAAAGCAGCTCTGGACAACACTTGAGATTTTTATTGCCTGCTCATGACTTTTATATTTGGAGAGAGCTTAGGAACCCTAAACTATCAGCCACAAAGACAAGCATGGAGAGGGATTTYACACTTGGTTATTTGAGCAAAATTGAAGACATCGTATTTGTTTAATCAATGCATGATCTTTTCTTAGAGTCCACAATTTGATGCAATCTAGCCTGTAAGAAGTTGAAAGAACACAGAAAGTTGTATTGCAAATTTTTTAAATGATGGATATCCATAGTTTTTTTTTAATTTATAAGTACATGGACTACAGAATGTTTATATTAATGCACATGGCCTTAAGTATTTTTATTCATTGACCACACTTGGATGTTCTAGGGAGAACAAAGCTTCTTAAACTTAATATAAATTAAATTTCAAAATAAATATGAATAAATACAAATGAATCTACATCTTGTAAGACATAACTTCTAAACTGAGGATTAAATATATATCAATGGTAATTTTCTACTCACATCAGAATTTTAAAATACATAGTTTGTAAATTTCAGCTATATCTGTGTTTAAAAGGTCCAAAAAAGTCTCTTAATAAATGGGAATATCATCAAGAATATAGAAAATTCTCCATAATGATAACCAAGAATTACTTGACAAAATTCTCTTCTCTGGATACTGAAGCAGAGCACTATTTTCAGTACTGTGAGCATTTCAGTGTTTGATGATATTTTTTAGGATATTTTTAGTGACTCCATGTTTGTCACTTTATTTCTCTTTTTTCTTCTTCATCACAGTCTCACACAGAGGACAACATCCTCACTTGCAGTGTTGTTTTCTAGTGATTTTTACCTATATCCCTTCCATCCCTGTGAGGGAAAAGCTAGTAGAAAAAACAATCTATCATGTCACTGTTAGACGGCACACTAAGTTTCATAGTTTACACACACAAAAAAATCCCAGCAGTTATAAATGAAACCAATTAAGCAAAAGGAGACTTCTATAGAGGCTTTCATGAATTGGGAATTGTATATTGAGGTTTTAATTCTCTCATGTAGGCAATTAAAAGTATCAAAGCCCTTGGTGGGCAACTCAAGGAGACTCAGAACTGTTTAGGGTCACCATCAGGTATTGTGGTTTTATCTTCATTATTGATGCATAAATAGTTAACAATAAGAAGCACAAAGCTTGGGAARGAGGATGGCTTGGAGGGTAAAGTGCTTGCTGTGTGAGTGTGAAGACTCAAATCAGATTCCCAGAACCAAGGTAAGGCCAGACTCAGTAGCACATCCATAATCTACTGACATCCTATCAATAGACCAAAGCAATAACAGGAGACTCCCCTTGAATCTTGTGAATAAGGTAGTCTGATGTACACAGAGCAAACAARAGACCCTGCCTCAACCAAGAAGGACAGTAAAGGGAAACATCTGAGATTATACTCTGACCTTCACATGTATAAAGTGATATGGGAGCGATTCCTTAAACACACACACATGCAAWAAGATTAAAATAGAAAGCTGAAGAATAAAGGTTGTGGGACCCTCTGCATCTCCACTCTCACAGAAACTATGATTGTCATAGTTACTGGGAATCAAGATTGTGTCTTGTTCACAAACTTCATTTCAATGGAATCTTGGAGGATGAGATTGTTTGTGACTGGCTTAATTTCCTTAGCAAATTGGTTTTGTAGAATCATGCATACTGTTGTAGGAATCATTAATTTATTCCTGTTTCTTGCTGAACTGTGGCAAATCCTGTGGAAATATTATACTCTGTTTATATCTTCTTCAGTTAGTGGGCATTTTAGCAGTATTTGGCTATTTTACTGAAGTGTTGGTATAAGCCTTTTATAGATACATTTTATTGTTCTTAGATAAATATCTASAGCAAAAGGGTTGAGTAATAAGATGTCTATTTATTTCTGTAAGATATAAATATATGTTGTTGCTGTCTACCTTGTATGACTTGTACGACTCCTAACAGGACAGCGGACATGTCTCTGACTCTTTTTCCATCTTTTGAGACCCATTTCCTCCTACTCAGTTTTTTCCTCCAGCCTTGATGTGAGAATACATGCCTAGTCCTATTGTGGTTCTTTATGCCAAGTTTGGTTGATGTTCTTGGGAAGCCTGCTCCATTCTAAGTGCAGGTGGGGGCAGAGGTAGATCTGTGAGTTGGGGGAGGTAGGAAGACAGACTGATGGGAGGGAAGAAAGCAGAAACAGGGAAACCACAGTCAGGACGTACTATGTAAATGGAAAATAAGTTTACCATAAAAAAAGAGCGAGAAAACCAAAATCAATGCTTTTATACTAGGTAGCTTACCATTTCATGAACAATATCCTGGAGTTCTACTTGCCCCTTCTACACCCCTTCCAACTTTAATCACTTCCAGTCATTTTCATTTTAGCCATTATAGTAAACAATAGTTATCCCTTACCGTAACTTTTGTTTTAGATCTTCCAGTGAATGAAAATTGACTGTTTCATGTGCTTAGTGGTCTTTTCTATTGGCTACATAGATGAGCTTAGCTAAATAGATGTCAATTTCATTTTTAACTTTCAAAACTCTGGTTATCTGCATAATGAATTGCAGGATATCAGAAATATATTTTGAAAAAGTCTTTTTTTCTAGAAGATATATGGATTGGAGATGTTTACACACAGTATGTAGCTTATCTTTTATTTTTTCAAAAAGCCTTTTAGGAAACGTGGGTTTATAAGAAAAGAGAATGTTGCTTGCAATTTAAAACCAGGCATTCTTAGGTAGTGATAAGAAATTTGAACAGGACTTTTTTAAAAAACAATCCAGTGAAAAATGTTCTGAATGGGAGACCAATGAGTTAATCTGTTTTGTGACATTATTATTGAGGGTCAAAAGAAACACTTCAGTGGCTGCTATTTTTAGAGATACTGAGGATGAATATRGAAGCTGAGTAGAAAAGTGGAAAATATCATCACAGGTAGCTTTTATAGGGATCATCCAGTTTAAAGATCTGGAATATTATGTCTCCAGCTGGGAAATGAAAAATAGGGGTAAATTTACACCATGGGGATATTGTATTAGAGCCTTATTTGGCAATGAGTCAGCTTATTGCAGGGAAACACAGTTGCAGGAGTAATAACCTTGGGTCTTTGGTMCTGATGTGGTATCTAAGACAGGAAAGTTAAAGCAGTTTAACTTTGGAGACTTTGGCTCTTTCTGAGACCTGGGGAGGGGCCTCATCATGTGTTTACTTGACCCTCGAATCTTTATAAAGATGGAAAAAGAAGATATTCAAATTACAGCATTTAGGACCACAGTCATTTCTCACTGGGATTTTCTTCTTGTCTTTACCCTCTCCACTTATCGGTTAATTTGGAGTGTTATGAGGTGTTTTTCAAATTGAGCAAGAAAAGTTGAAATGGAGCTACATCTAATTTCTATTTCATCAGTTGCTTCTATGATTCTCACGGGTACCCAAGTATAGCTATGTGGTTGCTAGTTACCTTGGCAAGGTGAGGACTTCCAGGCATAGTGATATCATCCAATAAATCACCTTCTCTGGTGTTGTGACAAGACAAGGGAGGACCCAGAAGTTATACAGTAGTGTTACAATGGTGATATTTTTATTTTATATTCTACTATCGCATGCATAATGGACAAGAGAGATGAACTGGAGTAGAAAGGCCAGACACTTGCCTGGAAAATAGAACCTGATGCAAAAGCATGAAATCTGGATCCAGCTTTTGTTGATACTCAAAATACATTTTACACTCAAGAGAAAGATGGTCATCAATGTACACAGTATAAGATTAAAACAAACTCTAATGTTTTCATTGAAATAATATAAAATATAATAAAAATGTAYRTTTCTAAGGTACAGGACTACATAAATACTACAAAAGTTAATAATGTTTGCTTTTGTGTGACTGTAGGTTTTATATGTCCCAGGACTGAGGCCTTGATTTAAAAATATTTGACATTTATTATTCTGAAGAAATTTATCCATCCAGACGAAAGGGAAAATGGCATCATTGCCAACAGAGGAGAAAGCATGTTTTCCAAGAAATGTGCTAGTCATGAAGTTCTTAAACATTCATCAGTGCTAAATCAATGCCTGACTATGAGAATGGCCAGGTTCTAGAATGATGTGCCTCAATCCTTCGTAGTGACGTTTTCCACTCATTTGCTTCTGTGTGTAATCTAGTTACAGATTTTAATGAACTTTTTAAAAGCAATTTAATCAATAAAGCTTTGAGCTGTTCAATTATCTGGTTAATGGAGAGAAGTGGTCATATAAATGCATTGGAAATGGTTAAATTTTGCTCATTTGAAATGAATTGTCCACATAAGTAAAGATAACTTAGGTTTGAACAAGGACAACTGACTAATGAACATGATTGTTTAAAAGCTATTTAATGTTGGTCACTCATAAGAATATGTTAGGTACCCTGCTATCCTTTACATTTTTATTGTATTTATGTGTGTATGTCTTCTCTTTCTCTGTCTGTCTGTCTTTCTTTCTGTCTCTCCATCTCTGTCTCTCTGTCTCTTTCTCTGTCTCTCTGTCTTCTGTGTGTTTGTGGTGTGTGTGTGTGTGTGTGTGTGTGTGTGTGTGTGTTCAAGCACAGACACACATGTTATGGTGTTTATGTGGCGATCAGAGGACAACCCTCAAGTGTAAGTTCTCTCTACCATATTGCCCTTCTACATAACTTTTCATATAGGAAAAAAATCTCAGTAGAGATTTTCTAAAATGGAGATGAAATTACCAAGGATGACTTGGCATCTGAAAACACATTCTCTCTTCTATCAATTACAATAGAAGTTTGAAAATATACTTTTATTCTCATTATGATGCCTTTGTATAATATGTGTTAGATATCATTTTATATTCAGTCTTGGAAGGAGAAATCCTCAAATTGTTTTTTTGTCATAGTCCTTGGCAGAGATACTGAGAAATCCACACAAATACAAGGAGACAGACTGCCAATCACATGGTTGGACACTGGGGATCTTGTCATGAAAGTTATCRTGAGCTCACAGAGTCCTGGATCTGTCTCAGTTCTCCCAAAGATGCTTCATTCCTAGTGCTCATACTTCAGACTGCCTTAACATCTGTAATTTCTGTTTTCAATACCATGCTATTTTAGGCCTTACATACGAATTCCTTTAACATCCTCTCTACTCATAGGCTTATAGGCATAGTGATGTCAATATAATTCATTAAGTAAAAACAAATTTAAGGAAAAAGTATTGATATTGGGGTGCTCTACACCAATTGATATACCTATACCTCTAACTCTGCACCTAATGCTCATGGAATACTAAAGGAGGGGCAGAAAGCTTGTAGGACTCAGAGGACCAGACATCTGCTATGTGATTGTACCTTCTTTATAGAAAAAGAGAAACTGCACTCAAGAAATATCAATAATGGGGTGGCCAACAGATGACAACTTAATTTGATAGCCATTGTGGATAAATTAAATGGTAAAAGGACCTGTACCTAAAATAAAAGCCATAGGAAATTAATAGCTGCTCAGAAGATGAGGGTCAGTCCTTCCCAAGGGTGATTCCATAATCAATTATCCTATGCCAACTTGTAATATGTACATAAAAAGATATGAACATTACTATATTGTTTCACTATGTTATATTTATATGCATATATGTAACAAAAATAATGAAAAGAAAGAAATGAGGATTGGGAAGGTGAGGGTTAGATCTGTGAGAAATTAATTGGAGGGGTGAGGTAGAAGGGACTACAATCAAAATACATTATATGAGATTTTTTCAAAGAATTAATAATAATAAATATTCCATTACATGTGTTTGAAGGGATGAATAATGAATGAATCACAAAAGAAGAACAATAAGAAAATCTCATTTAGCTGGAGATTAAACTAGATTTTCTGCATCACTAATAACACTCAAAGATTCTTCTATTAGCTATCTAACTATAGCATTAATCATGAGAGTCAAGATACTTCTAGTAAATGATTAATCCTACACTTATCATTGGAGATGTATTCTTTGAATTGTGTCTCAACTTCAAAGCATGGACTGTCATTGTCTCCATTTCACTACAGTGCAGTAAAAATAAGGTCTAATTACAGTAAGTGTCTATGACCAGGCACTTGGTTTTATGTGGGGAATTAGGCAGTATTTCACACCTGTACCCCTCCCTTCAAATTTCAGTGAAGTTTTCTCCATTGACACTCACCAGTGACTAGCAGCTGACTCTTGCCCCCTCATCCTTTTAAGGTGACTATAATTAAGAAAGAAGATAGAACTTGTTAGCAAGGCTAGGACACCTCAACACTTTTACTTGATGACTGAATCCCTTTCTTCATACAACGAACAAAATAAGAATTAGACAAAAATTACAGAGCAAGGGCAAAGTGACCCAGCGTGAAGATGTAGCCGGTGATTCTAGATTTAAAACCCTCTTGGATAGAGGATAGAATAAATTTTACGAGTCAGGACAAGTAAAATCATTTTGGATTTCAATTGTTAAAGCTAGCACTATATTGATTGGCCCAGTTTTACGCACAGGTCTTACTACAGCTAGGAAAAAGTTACACTTGGCTTTCACACTGTTGTCTGTATTTACTAAGATTGAGGAGATCATTTCTGTATTGAGCATCTGCTGCTGAAGATAAAAAGAAGTTACACTTCATTGTGCACTAATGTTCTCATTATTCTATTTGTCCCCAGAAAAACAGAACACTTTTCATATGAAAAGGGGGGACTAAAACAGCCAGAATGTCTCACCCATAGATGTGCCAAAATTCAGCATGCTGTGACAAAGAATCTGCTTTGAAATTAAACCAGAGACAACCATCTCTTACTTATTTCCCTAAGCAGTTTGGAAATGAATGACAATTTATGCTTATGGCCAAATTGTTGCAGAAATGGTCCTTTGTTATAGCAGATACTCGAAGTCTGTTAGAATAAAGTCCATCAGAGGCAAATTTCTCTAAGCATTTGTGCTCTAAGCACCCTTTTTCTCATAACAGCTAAATCTAGAGTTTTTCCATGAAGCTGTTAAGGTTTTCTGAGTAAATAATGCCCACTTTCCCATGCTTTAACTAAGCATTCAATTCACAAACAAGGAGATGGTGCCAAGGGGTAGAAAAACAAAGCATTGTAAAGAGTCCCTGAAGATAACATCCTTCCAAGGACAAAAACATCCAGACAAATAACCTCTCATATTTTAAGTGCTTATCATAAATATTTTAAGGAACAGGGAATGCATTAAAACAATAAAAATGTTTAAGTTGAATAAAGTTTAAATTTGATTTCAGTATATGTAGAATGGTAGAGAAAGGCCATTTGCTTATAACATTTATTTTGTGGTTGTTTAGTTGTTTGGATATTTGGTTGTTTGACTTTGTTTTAAATATTCCATTTCCTGATCAAAGTATTCCACTCACTATTTCATCAAATGTATGGTCMCCTATTAAGCTAAACTTGGCCAAAAGAGAATAAAAACAAAAACAAAAAAGAAAAGGAAAGAAAATTCTCCACTTTAATTGAAATTAAAAGGCACTTGTGGAATTAAAGCCCTTAAATGGTGTTGTTAATTTAACTACATCTTTTTGCTACCTTGTGTATAAAACTTATGACTATCACTTGCTGCCATAATTGATGTTACACTTTGGGCTATCACTAACTTTCTGACACTATTTGGGAAGAAAATTTAGTTCCTAGCACCTGCTATACACTGCAAAGCTTATATTGACAAAATATCAGGTTGTTTCTCAAATACAAGCTTGTACAGAAGTATCTTCGTTGCACACAGTCTACAAATATAAGCATATGAATTCATGAACACAGTCAAAGAAGGTTTGGATGCAGTGAAAACATATGCACAAACACAAAAACAATTAAAGCTACCTTGGTTTTGCCTAAGAGTGGCGTGCATGGGCATGCACACCACAAGTTTATTAGCGGCCACACATCTCCATGGACATTTTGCAAGTCAAATTTCTTAYCTACTTTCAAACCATGATTGTGTTGTTAGTAATCTTGGGCAAGCAGTTGACAACAATGATTCCATTAATTAATGTTCTACCTATATAATATTTGCATCTGGCTRTAGAACTCATAAGGAACATGTCCAATTGCAAATATTGTTTAAGAATTCTAATAATGGCCATGATTTATTAATGYCAYGGTCTGCATGTGTTAGTCGGAGCTTTTTTGCATGCCTCAATGGAACTTTCTTCGCCTTGTCGAATGTGAATGAAGAGAAAACAGGCGGGTAATTTATCGCTATCATTATGCAACACTTAATATTCCAGGTAACGGGTGAGAGACTAATGTTTTCCTGACCTTACATCAATCTGACCTTTCTATATAACTTCATTAGTGACCAAAATAAACATATCTGCTATGTCTTAGTTGGGGGAAAGCCAAAGCTTATACCTTTCATGTGCAGCAAGCAGTCTTGATAAATTTATGTGAAGGCTTGTTTTTATAACAAGATCACTGGTGTAAAGACATCAGCTTTATTTATACATCTCCCAGTGCTTGCATAGTGAGCAAGGGCTATGGCCCCAGGCTATGCCAACAATAATTACATCTCTCCTTCCTTTTATTTTTTTAACTCAGTAAAAATAAATAAATAATAAAAGTACAGATATGGTAGGAATTGCTTGTAAGTAACTTCATTAGGCAATAGGTTGTCAAAGTTTTTTGCAAWATTTGAACATGATAAAAATAGAAATAAAACCCATACGTCTGTATGTTCCTACGGATAAGGAAATGAATTTTTCCACAGTTCCTAAAAAATCTATAAAGGAAAGCAAACAAAGTGCAGAAACCTCATTGGAACTCTTGAAAACAGTTTTAAAATGTTTGTGAGGAAGGGTGCTCGTTTTTGCTCAGTATGAATAGGCACTCTCTGGTGAATGAGAATGGAGGGTTTCTGATTCATAATGAACACAACTGAATTATATTTTAAAAGAGTTGGACATGATGAATAACATAATTTGTTTAAGGTAGAAATAACTTAATCATTAAAGACCAACTCAATTGTTATGGGAACATCTACGCTTTCTAAAATGAAGAGTGGTTATTTTATGATCATAGCGGTGTATGTCCTCAAAATGTTGAACTTTGTCACTAAGAAAATTCAGATCTTGGTCATCATGGCTTACAAAAATAGTAATTTCAGTTTATGTTTTTGCRGTTTCTATTGTAATATACCACCTAGATATTACTTTGTGGACCAAAGAGTTGCCATATTTTAGATACTTGCAGAATGTCTCTAAATAAACTAGGATCTCTGAAGATCATGCACTGTGGGTGGCCCATGTCCAGAGATCAAATAAATCAAAGAATATAAGCCCACTCCTCTTGTTCCACACAGAATAACCTCAAAAGATGGTGTCCCTTGTATATCTTCTAAGATAGTATATCAGCTCAATTTTCTCTTACCTGAAACATCTGAAGGACATACAAATATTGGAAACAGTGATAATAATACAATTCCAAGTATTTATCAATAACAGGGTATAAGATTAAGTTTGTTTATTAATGTGTATTAATTTCTCATTTTTCTCTAATAATTATCTATTATTTCATAATTAAAAATAAAGGAATACCCTGATGTTAAATGAATTTTTGTTCAGTGAATGATGTTCAATAAYTCAACTGACTATGATGTGAGAAGCTGAGCAGAACAACAAGCCTGAGAAAAATATCAGCATCCAAGAGACAAGACRGATACAAAGATTGATTCAGCCAAGGAGTGTTAACATCAGTAGGGAAGTAGAGAAGATAGTATGTTTTTATGGAATCCCCAGATTTCCAGGGATTCATTTCTATAGGCAAACTGGTCTAGTGAGAGACAGAGAACAATAGTTATGGACTGATGCAATTGTGATTTGAAAATCTGGTACTATCAACTCCAATCCAACAGTCAGACTTTTTCTTTAAGGCTAGATTCTCCTCTACAGGTGCTCAGTGGAAATTTGATATATTGCAAGAGCTTTATTTGAAGAAGTGAAACAGGGAGTGGAAAACAGTCCAAAAGGATGTGGAATCATGAAGAAAATAATTGGAATGGATATTGGTTGGAATGTGCTAGGAATCTGCTGAGAAGGAGTGAAGAATAACCGCTGAGGTGAGAACCAGGCATTGCTTAAAGTTACCAGGAATGTGTTAATTCTCTGATTTTCATCTTGCTATGTATGTGAGACTACATATAGATATGTGAAGAATGTGTAGGGAATGAGCTATTGAGCCTGCTGTTTCATGGTCAGTTAAGACCTCATGCAAAGAATAGAAAGAGAGAGCAGTGTATGGTTAAGAATGAAGTCACCAAAACTTCTGCTTCCTCTAACCTAATTATCCCATTTCTAGGTGTGTATCTAACAAAGAAGAAAGAAAATATGTATTGGTGACATGGCAGTGGTATTCAAGTCAGGATTCATTTTAATAATTTCAAATTGAAAATCACACAATGTCCATGATTTTATAACAGAACAGAAACAATGAAGAAGAATGAAGATGAATAGATGAAATTGAGAAATAGCATATAAAAGGGAGATAATCATAGAAGAATTAAGAGTGC
>BDUI01030874.1:0-13743 GCA_002335545.1 Apodemus speciosus | reverse complement strand
AACTCAGAAATCCACCTGCCTCTGCCTCCCAAGTGCTGGGATTAAAGGCGTGCGCCACCACCGCCCGGCTGGCCACACCTCTTAATAGTGCTGCTCCTTGTGGCCTAGGGGGGCCATTTTCATTCCAACCACCACAGTCAGGATGGTGAAGTCGGGTGGATTTTGCTGACCTTCTGTGAGTCCATTGGGCAGGTGTGTGCCAGGCTAAGGTCAAAGCAGAGACCGTGAAGTCAGTCTGGCCTGCATGCAGCTTTTGACTCCAGCTGAGGCTGTTGGCAAACGGGGAATTATCCAGAAACAGAGACCTAACCCTCACMGTCACCGTCACTCTGCCCCAGACAGCTGCCTGGCTCCTCAGGGCTGGGGCGGTGGGCAGGAACCACCACAGATCCTGGCCAGTAGTGGGGGTTGGTGGCTGTGGGCCTCAATTTCCYCCTCTTGTCGAGTGTACAAGGGAACATCTCTGCCAGGTGGGTTCCCTTCCTGCTCACGTGGGCCGGACAGCAGGGGACAGCTGGCTGACCCCAGAGCTCCCTGCTCCTTGGCTGACAAAGTCCCTGCTGCGTTGCAATAGATCCACGGAGCAGGGCAGTGCAGGTCATCAGTAGAGTGGTCACCAGAATCAAGAAGTAYAGAGCATGGGCTTAGTCCCATGATCACAGACCTTGGACCCCCACCCCACCCCCCGGGGGATCAGAATTAGTGTCTGGGATGGGACACTGAGGACACGGGGAGGCTAAGAAAGAAGAGTGGAACTGTTCCTGGGTTGAGGTCAACTCCCAGGGTCAGAGTGTTGAGGGATTGTTGAAATTGGACTTGGGTGTTTGCTTAACTTGATCTCCCCTAATCTGCCTCATCTGCTGTGCCAGGAGGGAAGGAAGGACGGAAGGAGAGAAAGGGGAGGAAGGAGAGATGGGAGAGAGCAAGCAAGGTTTCACATTTGCAGCCCTGTGACCTCTGGACTCTGGGTGGAGAGGCTGGGATCCCCCTGTGAAAGAGGGGCGACCAGTCGGCTGGTTCTATAGTGCCAGGGCCAGGCCCAGAGCCAGCGGCGTTGGGGAGGGGCTGGAGCATCCAGGGTGCGTCGTGGCGGCGGCGCTCTCTAGGACCCAGCGACTCCGGGCTAGGGGCGGGCGTGGGCCTTGGGGGCCATAGRGGGGCTCTGGCTGCGGGCGGCACTCTCAGCCGCACTGGAGCACAGCGCAGAGGCCCCAACAGGTAGGCGCGGGTCGGGCATGCCCAGGGGTGTCTGAGCACCGTGCTCTGCACTTGGATCCCGGATCTGGGGAGACTTCGGGAACCCTAGTCCCAGGATATGGAGCGGATGCTGTGGGGGCATCTGGGAAGTTGGGGGATGCAAGATAGGACAGGCAGAGAGCTGGAACTTAGGGGGTCACTAGAAATGGGGTGTTGGAGGACAGGACAGGGGTTTTTTGTTTGTTTGTTTGTTTTGCCCTCCCTCCCACTCCCAGAGTTTGGGATGTGGAGGGCGGGGCAGGGGTCGGTCGCGGAGACAAAGAGACCCGAGATGGAGAGCCAGCGAACGCCTCGGCAAGTTTCCGCCGGCTGATTGTTCCCAGCTGTACAGCCGGGCTCTGCAGCATCTTGTGGGCCCCCCTCGGTCTGAGCCAGCGAGGGGGCTCCCAGTCCTCCCCTAGAACCCCAGAGAAGCCAAGGGGCTGGGGTTGTGGAAAGGGCCAGAGGTGGGGTTGGGCCAGCAGTGCCAATGGCTCCTAACTTAAGGCCTCCCGACCTCAAGTTTTAGAGTTTGTCTGGGTCCCCTGGGAGCGATCCGTTATTCTCTTCTTCATGCCGGGGGGGGGGGGCAGCCAATGTGCCCCATTCCCTGCTGTAAGCCTTGGCCTGGGTGCGAGTGGGGGGGGAGGCTCTGACACACTTTGGCAGCCAAGCGGTGCCTCCCCACGCACACGGGACTGTTGTCAACCTCCGGTCTGGATAGAGCTGGTGACCCCCACTACCACGAGGCTGCCCAGAGTTCAAAGAGTGGGAATTTGGGGCAGTGGTCCCTACGGGAACAGGTCTAAGATGCCAAGGACCTCTAGCCCCCACCAGAGACAGGGTGCTTAAGAGGTGTCTGAAATGGGCGTGGTATCAAGGATTCACAGGGAATCTTAGGGAAACTGAGGTTAGATCCCTTGTTTCTGCCTCTCCCCCTGCTCTCTCTAGATTCCCAGGGGCACCTACAACAGAATTGGGCTTCAAACTGTATGGAAGAACTTCCCATGGTGGGGTAGAAAGTCCTCTAGCTTGCGGGCAGCATCTAGAAATCGCCAGCCACTGACTAGGACAGGGCATAGCCAGCTGCCTCTGTAGTCAGCCAGCACTGACTATTAGAGGCGGGGCTCATCCAGGACATGTCCTGTGCAAGTTGTGGCCAGTCGCGAAAACTGTATTCTTGTTATCCAGTGTCATGTGAAGGTTCGAACCCCCTAGCCCAAGTGACATGCCTCTCGCAGGCAGCGTGCTGGGAGCCAGGGGCGCCCTCGCCTCCTCCGGCCCTTCTCTTCAGGCTTCCTGCCCCTGCAGACAAAACAGGCCTCAGTCTCGTGCTTGTGTGCTCGTGTCTGCAGTGAAGACAGCCAGGTCTTGGGAGGCCTGGACCTGGCAGGAGGCTTCTTGGAGCTGGGAGTCCTGCCCAGCCCTGGCGGCWMTGGGGGCTCCTGGGGCCTGTCTGCATGTGGTTTCCTGCTGGGCGGCATGCGCAGGGCCCAGGGGCTAATTGGGAGCAGGTGGCAGGCCTGGCARACGCTGCTGAGCTGGTGGCTGACTGTGGTGCGGGCTGGGCAGGGCTGGTACCCTCAGGATGTGCCTGAGGTCATTGGAATTCACGTAGTACATCAGAAACTCGGGGAGGTGATGGGCCGGAGGTAGGCGGGCGTGTGCTGAGTGCAGCCAGGGTGGGGGTAAGTGGCTATTAGAGCGAGCAGGACAGTCGTCACGTCTGCTCCACTTGTTAAGAGTTTTTGTTCTCTTGGGTTCTTGTGTAACCCCTGCCTGTTCTGGAACTTGTTCTGTAGGCCAGACCAGGCTGGCCTTCCAGAGATCTGCCTGCCTCTGCGGGGACTAAAGGTGTGTGCTAACACCTCCAGGCAAGACCCAGTCTTTTAAAAAAAAAAAAAAAAAAAAGCTCCGGAACTTGCTTTATAGCCTCCCCCTCCCACGAGGAGGGCTGTGGCTGTCCCTCCCCGGCCTCCAGATGCCTGGCTCTCCGTGCCCCTTGCACAGTCTGGATCGGGGACAGAAATGTGTGCTGCCATCCTGAGCCAGCTGGGCTGGCATGCAGCTAGCTGTCCTCCCCTCTCTCTCTAGCCGTCCTCAACGCCACCACCGCCTCCCCACTCCATGGCCATGAGAGCTGCCTGCCTCTTCCTGCTGTTCATGCCGGGTAAGCAAGCAGTTGGGGGCGGGGGAGGCTCGCACGTGAGACTTTGTCTTACCTCACGGCCAGAACTCTGCGGCCCAGCTTCAGGCCTGCACCCCGCAGTGGAGGAGCCGCAGGGCGCGGAGTCCAGGTGCTAGCTAGACCCACGTAGGCCTCTATGGTTCTGTAGTCTTGGCCTTCGAGGGTTCTCATCCATCACATAAGGAGATAGCAGGGGGGACTGAAAGGCTCTGCCAGCCCTGGGAGCTGCTCACTGAACACATCCATGCTGACTTCATCCATTCACTCAACACATCCATGCTCATTTCCTACTGTGAACCAAGTACTGGGGCTACAGCTGTGAACTCGGCGGACATACCCGGCGCCCATCGCGTGGCAGACCTGGTCAATTTCATATTGTGTTGGCTGCTGTGATGGGAATACACAGCAAGGAGCTGGAGAGATGCCTCAGTGGTTAAGAGCACTGGCTGCTCTTCCAGAGGACCTGAGTTCAAATCCCAGCACCCACACGGCGGCTCACAACCATCTGTAACTTCTGTTCCAGGGGATCTGACCCCCTTATACAGACATGTGCAGTCAAAACACCAGTGTATATAAAGTAAAAATAATTAAAAAAGAAAGAAAGAAAGAAAGAAAGAAAGAAAGAAAGAAAGAAAGAAAGAAAGAAAGAAACAGCCAGCAGGGAAGGTGGATCAGATAAGAATAAGGTGAGTCAGAGAAAGCCCGGCAGAGCTCAAGTGTTAGGTGAGAATTTCCGGAGCAGCCGGGAGGCCACCCAGGGCAGAGGATCTGGGCAAGGGCAGGGAACGACTGGCCCAGGACTCAGGGTCTGGGTTCTGTGAGTCTGTCAGGCTGTAGGGTTAGAACCGCCACCTGCTTTCTTTTTGCCCTTCCAATATGGGGTGTCTCCATGTGACCCTTCCCCTCGGCAGGCCTGCTGGCTCAGGGCCAATATGACCTGGATCCTCTCCCCCCATTCCCGGACCAGTACAACCACTACGGCGACCAGATTGGTAAGAGGTGATCCTTTTAGTGTCCCCAGTGCTGCCATGCCATGTCACCTACCTGCCACCCACTCCTAGCACATGGGCCAGCTAGGCCCCCATTTTGGTGGGGTGGTAAGATTCCCAGGGGCAGGTCCCTGGCTCATTTGTGACCTCTTTGTCCTATTCTCCTGGGGCTGTGGGCTAGCCTGACCCACCCATTCTGTCTATTTCACTTTCAGACAACGTAGACTACTATGACTACCAAGGTAAAGGTCTGGGGTGGGATGGGCGGGGCCGGCCGCCTGGCGGGGACCTGTGGGGACCTGCAGGGGAAAGTGAGCAGAAGACTTGTTCCATACACCCTCCCCGCTGCAGAAGCGAGTCCTCGCACCCCTGAGGAACAGTTCCAGTCTCAGCAGCAAGTCCCACAGGAGGTCATCCCAGCTCCTACCCCAGGTAATGCTGTCTTCCCGGGCCCGGCTCCTCTTGTCCCTCAAGATCGAGGGTGTGGGCCGGCCCGGAGAGACCCCCTCCCAGTAACCTCGCCTATCTCCCTACACCCACACCAGAACTGGCAGTTGCAGGGGACCTGGAGACTGAGCCCACGGAGCCCGGCCCTCTTGGTAAGCTGGAGAAAGCCGGAATGGCTCCCGAAAGGGGAGGGCCGTGTGGGGTCTGCAGGGTTAAGCGGCAGTGGGATGCTGGGGGGGGGGAGCTGGGGAGCTGGGGGAGCTGGCAGGCCCGCCCCAGGCAGCTTCGGGCGCCCCACCCTGCAGCCTCACTCGCAGCCTAGGGAGGGCCAGCACTGTCTTGGTGTGACAGCCTGGGCTGTGTGGTACCGGTGGGCAGATGAGGAAGGACCAAGAAGGCCACTAAGTGCCACCTAGCTGCCGGCCTGAAGGCTGCGCGGGTAGAGCAGCTTATGAGCGGGTGTGGTATTCCAGTGGCCAAGTGGGGGTAGCTGTCAGTTTGTGCTCCAAATGGGATTGTGACTTTGCGTGAGGTACTAAGTTGGGCGATCCTATGCTACCTGGGTGCTGGATTTGTGTGGGTATCTGGGCAGGGCTGGCGGGTGGGTGGGGACCCAGACCTCACGCGTGAGCCTCCAGTGTGACCCACCTGTCCCCAGACTGCCGTGAAGAACAGTACCCGTGCACCCGCCTCTACTCCATCCACAAGCCTTGTAAACAGTGTCTCAACGAGGTCTGCTTCTACAGGTGAGGGCTGCGAAGGCAGCTCTGAGCCAGGGAGGGGTGAATTGGGGCAGGTGCTGAACCCTCAGGAGGGTCAGCCTGGGCTCCGGGGCTCTCCCAGCGGCGGTCGGTGAGGGTGTAGCTGAGAACACCCCTGCTTCACCTCTCAGCCTCCGCCGAGTGTATGTGGTCAACAAGGAGATCTGTGTCCGCACGGTGTGTGCCCACGAGGAACTTCTCCGAGGTAGGAGAGCCTCAGCCCTGGCCCTAGCCGNAAAGAAAGAAAGAAAGAAAGAAAGAAAGAAAGAAAGAAAGAAAGAAAGAAACAGCCAGCAGGGAAGGTGGATCAGATAAGAATAAGGTGAGTCAGAGAAAGCCCGGCAGAGCTCAAGTGTTAGGTGAGAATTTCCGGAGCAGCCGGGAGGCCACCCAGGGCAGAGGATCTGGGCAAGGGCAGGGAACGACTGGCCCAGGACTCAGGGTCTGGGTTCTGTGAGTCTGTCAGGCTGTAGGGTTAGAACCGCCACCTGCTTTCTTTTTGCCCTTCCAATATGGGGTGTCTCCATGTGACCCTTCCCCTCGGCAGGCCTGCTGGCTCAGGGCCAATATGACCTGGATCCTCTCCCCCCATTCCCGGACCAGTACAACCACTACGGCGACCAGATTGGTAAGAGGTGATCCTTTTAGTGTCCCCAGTGCTGCCATGCCATGTCACCTACCTGCCACCCACTCCTAGCACATGGGCCAGCTAGGCCCCCATTTTGGTGGGGTGGTAAGATTCCCAGGGGCAGGTCCCTGGCTCATTTGTGACCTCTTTGTCCTATTCTCCTGGGGCTGTGGGCTAGCCTGACCCACCCATTCTGTCTATTTCACTTTCAGACAACGTAGACTACTATGACTACCAAGGTAAAGGTCTGGGGTGGGATGGGCGGGGCCGGCCGCCTGGCGGGGACCTGTGGGGACCTGCAGGGGAAAGTGAGCAGAAGACTTGTTCCATACACCCTCCCCGCTGCAGAAGCGAGTCCTCGCACCCCTGAGGAACAGTTCCAGTCTCAGCAGCAAGTCCCACAGGAGGTCATCCCAGCTCCTACCCCAGGTAATGCTGTCTTCCCGGGCCCGGCTCCTCTTGTCCCTCAAGATCGAGGGTGTGGGCCGGCCCGGAGAGACCCCCTCCCAGTAACCTCGCCTATCTCCCTACACCCACACCAGAACTGGCAGTTGCAGGGGACCTGGAGACTGAGCCCACGGAGCCCGGCCCTCTTGGTAAGCTGGAGAAAGCCGGAATGGCTCCCGAAAGGGGAGGGCCGTGTGGGGTCTGCAGGGTTAAGCGGCAGTGGGATGCTGGGGGGGGGGAGCTGGGGAGCTGGGGGAGCTGGCAGGCCCGCCCCAGGCAGCTTCGGGCGCCCCACCCTGCAGCCTCACTCGCAGCCTAGGGAGGGCCAGCACTGTCTTGGTGTGACAGCCTGGGCTGTGTGGTACCGGTGGGCAGATGAGGAAGGACCAAGAAGGCCACTAAGTGCCACCTAGCTGCCGGCCTGAAGGCTGCGCGGGTAGAGCAGCTTATGAGCGGGTGTGGTATTCCAGTGGCCAAGTGGGGGTAGCTGTCAGTTTGTGCTCCAAATGGGATTGTGACTTTGCGTGAGGTACTAAGTTGGGCGATCCTATGCTACCTGGGTGCTGGATTTGTGTGGGTATCTGGGCAGGGCTGGCGGGTGGGTGGGGACCCAGACCTCACGCGTGAGCCTCCAGTGTGACCCACCTGTCCCCAGACTGCCGTGAAGAACAGTACCCGTGCACCCGCCTCTACTCCATCCACAAGCCTTGTAAACAGTGTCTCAACGAGGTCTGCTTCTACAGGTGAGGGCTGCGAAGGCAGCTCTGAGCCAGGGAGGGGTGAATTGGGGCAGGTGCTGAACCCTCAGGAGGGTCAGCCTGGGCTCCGGGGCTCTCCCAGCGGCGGTCGGTGAGGGTGTAGCTGAGAACACCCCTGCTTCACCTCTCAGCCTCCGCCGAGTGTATGTGGTCAACAAGGAGATCTGTGTCCGCACGGTGTGTGCCCACGAGGAACTTCTCCGAGGTAGGAGAGCCTCAGCCCTGGCCCTAGCCGCGTCCCCCACCCACTTAGTTATGGCCATCTTCTCCCTGTGCCCAGACCCACTTGCAGGCTGGCGCAGGCTCCCTCCGCCATCCTCGTTAGGACAGGGCAGTGAGTTCCGCCCTGACTCCCCCTCCTTCCACAGCTGACCTGTGCCGAGACAAGTTCTCCAAGTGTGGCGTGATGGCCGTCAGCGGCCTGTGCCAATCTGTGGCTGCCTCCTGTGCCAGGAGCTGTGGGGGCTGCTAGGGTGGAGCTGGCGTGAGATTCGAGCCCTGGACCCAGCTCGGATCCACCTCAGGCCCTGCCTGACCTGGTGCTTTCTCTCCCGTCCTGCCCTCTCCTTCATCCCGGACATGAGTGGGCCGCTGCGCTGGGGAGTGTGGTCAGAGCTGCCTCGGGCCCCTCCCCAGCCCGTGGCCAGCCCCAAGTGGGGGCTCCTGGCTGTTCAGTCTCCACCCCTTAGTGGGGTTTATCCATGGCCTCTTTGTGGGGCCTGGGGTTCTCACTGTGCCTTCTCAGTGCCTGGGGACAGTCCTCCCCAGTCTCCTCAGGTAGGCTGTGCCCCGTAACCAGCCGGTCTGCTTGGATTTCCTACGCCCCCAGGCATAGACCACCTCTGTTTTATACAAAATAATAAAATTTTTACAAAAGACCCACGGTCACTTTTGTGTCCGTGGACAGCTTGACTGCCACCAATACTGCCGGCTTCCAATACAAGGCTACCCAGCTCCTTAGAAGAGTGTCAGGTCGCCCCACTTCTGTGTCCCACACCACCCTGGCTTCATCTGTGACCTAGAGGAAGGGAGGGGCCTGAGACTCCCTCCCAAGATGCAACTCTTCATGTGCATGCAGAAACACGCGAGTCACTTTGGCTCTTCTGTGAGCAGCAGGGATCGCTGCGCTGTTTCCCGTGCTGCTCTGGGGCCCTCCCGACAGGTCTTCGCAATGGGAAAAACCACTGTCCCCAGATGACACTGTTACATGACCCCAGAGGCTCACCGCAGCAGGCATCAGATGCTCTGTGAGACTCACTGTCGTCACATCATGACACAGGTCCCCACACTTGGAGCGGTTCTGCCCAGCATCACTCCACAGAGCCACTGTGCACACCCAGCCCTGCCCTGTTGCCCTAGACAGAACTGTCTGCTCCCTGGCTCTCTCCAGAGGGGCACCTCGGGCGGGCACAGCACCATCTGCTCGAAGCTAGATGGAGACAGGTTCGTCGTGCCGTGAGGTGGCTGAGCTCGGCTGACCGAAGCCTCTSCCCTGCTCTCCCAAGCAACCCCAGAGAGAGGAAGCATTTGAGTGCCCAGCCAGTCCTAGAAAACAGGTCATGTTACAAAAAGCACATAAGTTCTCCACAGTCAACATTATAAAAAGGTATAAAAATACGAGGGCTCTAAGGTCACGAGGGAGCTTCCGATGTGGATGCCAAGGGGGGAGCCGGGAGCAGCTCTGGCTCGGGGATCCTTTCTGGGGAAGCTTTGCTCTCTCTGAACCCGGCTGGCTCAGCCACGCAGGAGAGCCTTGGGCCATCACGAGGCTCTTCCAGGAGAGGCCCGGGGTGGTACGGGTGCTGTAGCAACTGAGAAGCCACTGTGGGCATCACCAGAGCTGTCACCTCCGCCACCCCGGCTCCCTCACAGCACTCTGATGACCAGGCCCTGGACAGGCTCTGCTACAAAGGGCGTCTCTCCTGCCCCGGGRTGCTCAGGCCTGCCCAGGACACCGGCTAGAAGGGACTCATTTCTCGGGGGTGCCAGAGGGTAGGGAGGCGGACGCCGAGCTCCTGCGAAGCTCCTGCTGCAGCTGCGCCTTCAGTGTGGACACCTGGAGGGGAGAAGGCCGGCTGCCGTCAGAGAGGGGCTGAGGGGCGCCTGCGGCCTGCGGCCTCTGTTGCTCACCGGCTCCTCATGGCGGGTGGCTGGCTGGCTGCTCTGGCACCCTMACCCCTTCAGAGGCTCGGCCGTGCGTCACTCCACAGAGTGCGACCCCTGCGTCCACTCCCAGCCCTGCCCTGTTACCAAGCTGTCTAGGAGTCCCGGCACTCTCCAGAAGGGAACCCTGGCCTAAGCAGGACCAGGGAGAGGCAAGGAAGAGCTGGCTGGGTCGGTCCTGCCGCAGTGTCCGCAACCAAGCGGGGTCTAGCCAAACAGCTAAGCTCTGCCCTAGGCCAGCCGGAAGGACCGGAAGCGACCTCACTGGCCAGCAGGAGTCCTCTCCTCAGGCTCTTGCTAGTACTCCTGGGAGAGAAACCTCTGTCCCCTGGGGCCCCGGGCTGCTCAGAGGGCCGGAAGTTGCTAAGGGAGGCATGCTGTGAAGGAGATGGCCTGATGGCTTGGAGCCAGAGAGTGATGAGAACGCTAGGCCAGGAGACACTGAGGCCAGGWRGCATCACTCCAGCCGTGGCTGGTGCCAGCATCGGCCTGATTGTCCCTTTTCAAGTTGTAGAGGTCASGAGCTGTCCTCCCCTCCAGCCCCACCTTCTCTCGGGGGAGGCCCGTGTACCTGCCCCTCCAGCCCCGACACCCGCTGGCGGTGGGCCCGCTCCCGTGCCTCCAGTGTGCGCTCCGTCTGTAGCTGGGCACTGCGCAGACGCTCGACCTCCTGTTGCAGGTCCTSCTGCTGCTCCTCTGCCTCAGGCTGGACCGGATTGTGGTTCCCCTCCAGGGCTTCCACCACCTGTGCCTACAGACAGGGCTGCCAGTCAGGGCTCAGGCCCCRTGTGCACGGTGGCMCGGGCCCATCCCTCATCTCGCTGCTCCGACAGTGTGCTTTCCAATCCCGGGTCAGGGTCCTCGGGGAAGCTCATGCAAACAGGCAGTGCCTGGCGCATGCACATGCACACACGCGCGCACACACACACACAGGACAAGCGTGTCCACACAGAGGCACACATGGGTACAAAGGCGCAGTAGCCTGGCAGCTGACACGGGCCACAGGCCACGTGCGTCACGCTGTACCCTAAGCAAGCTTCCACGGCCACGCAGGCTTCCACGCATCCACAGCACACAGGACCCCAGGCTTGGCCGCCAATGAGCCTCGGTGCTCTCTCTCCTCCATGGGGAGGACCCTGCTCTAACCCATGACACTCTCCCGAGGCCCCAGGCCTCCCTGCTGCCTCAGCCACAGGCAGCCCCCACCCCAGGACTCCTTGTGCTCTGCATGGGAATGGCACTGGGGACCAGGCGAGGGGCGGGGCGGGGCAGGGCGGGGCTGACCTCCAGGTGTTGGATCTGCTGCTGGGCCTCAGCCAGGTCCAGCTCGGCTCCCGTGAGCGTGCGGTCCAGGCGGCCCCTCTCTGCATCCAAGCGCAGCGTGTCCTCCCGGCTCCGGAGCTTCTCCCGCTCCACCTAGGCAGGAAGATGGAGTGGARGGGGCTCGTGGCGGGCTGGCTCACAGGCGCCCCGTAGGGTAACCTGCCATCAGGAGACCGGGAACCCTAGGGATGTCCCAGCGGAGCGGGCACCTTCTCCAGTGTCTTCCTGAGGGCCACGCGGTCCTTGTCGAGCTGCAGGGCTGAGCGCTCCAGCTCGCGTTTCTCCACTTCCAGCTGGGCCAGGGCTCGCTGCAGACTGCCCAGGCGCTCCTGCAGCAGGCGCCGCTCCTCCTGCAGCTTCTGCACGGAGCGCAGAGCCATGGCCTCCCCTTCCTGCCGCTGTCGCAGCACCTGCAGCACAAGCAGACAGTCCTTCATCCCAGCACACCGCAGGGTGACCATCTCAACGTGGGCACCAAGGCGCTGGCCCACGGTGCCCGCTCATGTYGTGTGGRCAAACAAGGCCCGTGTAAGGAAGGAGCTGGGCCGGATGGGTCCCTGGGGTAGACGGGGMGAGTCAGACGAGCCATGCTTCTTCCCATGTGGCTGGGTCGGGGTTTGGGGTGAGGATGAAGTGGGTCAAGGGCCACACGGGGCACCCCTGGAGACAGGCCCTCCAGGCTCACCTGCTGYAGCTGCTGCAGCTGGCCTTCAGCATCGCCCCGCTGCAGCTCCAGGCTGGCCAGCTCGGCCCGCAGAGTCTGCACCTGCTCACCCAGGGAGCTGCTCTGCCTCCGCGCCTCAGACAATGCCTGTCTGGCGGCGTCCAGCCGTTCCTAGGAGACAGCGGGGTGCTGACGGTGCCAAGCCAGATCGCCAGCCTGGGCGAGAGGCTTTCCTCTCGTCTCTGGTTCTCCGTAGGCTCACAGTCTACACCTCTGGAGGGTGTAGCACCTGACTGGTCTAGCCTGTTGCCAGTCACATTCACTGGCCTGTGTGAGGGTGACAGCCACTCGTATCCCTACTAGCCGGTTTCTTCTCTTACGGGGCAGCAACCCCCAGAACTCCTGACTGACGGCCCATTAGCCAACTCTCAGGCCCCTCCACCCCTGCTCTTACGGCTAACTCCCCCGCTGGACTTCACTGGAAGGAGAGAGGTCAATGGCAGACCAGGGAGCCCGACCTGCAGCACTTGGCGGTCGTGTTCGCAGGTGCTCAACGCCTTCTGTAGGTGCAGATTCTTGTCCTGCGTGCTGCTGAGGCTGGCGCTGCTCTGGGCCAGGGCATCTGTCAGGCTCTGCACCTTGCCCCGCAGGGTCCCCTCGCTCTCCTCCGCCTTGGCCAGTGCCCCACTGAGCCGCTCCACTGTTAGCTGTAAGGTCCCCGCCTTCACCTCGCTGTCTGCCACCTGTTGGGAAGGTAGAGGCCGGGCAGGGGCAGCTCCCTTCCCACTGTGGCATTCCTCAGCTCCCTCTGGGCCTCATGCAGACCCCCCCCCCCCCCGGCYCAGCCTGTCACGGCCTGGCCTCACCCAGAGCCCCATCAGCCTGGCTGTGTGACAGGCAAGGACACCTCTACTCTCAAAGTCCACCCGTCCGCCTCTGGAGCCTGATGGTGAGAAGATGTCCTTGCGGACTTGTGAGGGGCTGCGCAGGGTCTGGGGGAGCCTGGCAGGGCCTGGAGGTGTGACGGGGGGGGGGGGGGGGGGGGGCCTACCTGTCTCTGCAGGGAGTCCACCCGATCCTGGAGGGCCTGAGCATGGGCCTCGCGGTCCCCCAGGCCGAGGCGGCTGCGCTGCAGTTCGCCCTCGAGCGCGCGTCGCTGCAGCTCCAGCTTGATGGCGCGGCTCTCGGACGCGTCCAGCACCTCCTTCAGCCGCCGCTTGTCGCTCTCCAGCTTCGCCTCGGTGGCCTTCATCTTGCTGACTTTCTCCTGTAGGTGGCAAGGCTCAGCCCCACGCCTGCCCACACGTCCCACACCCCTCCGCACAACTGGGACTCAAGGACTGTGTGACCTGGGACCAGCCTGTCACTGCCGGGGCCTCAGTTTCCCCATTTGTCATGGGCTAATCAGGTAGGAGGGCTCCAGAACAGTTTTCTTTAAGCAGAGTGTAAGATGTTATATGACTTTAGTATGTCTGTACGGGGGTGGGGTGGGAGGTGGGCTGGTCCAGAGGTGACACTACCTGGGGCCTCATAAAATCCCCRAGAGGGAGTTGCAGAATGTAGACCCTGGGCCCTTCCCTGCTCTACGACAGGGGCTCTCCAGMCATGGCTGGAGCCCATCTGAAACCCGAGCTGAACCTGGCAGCTACGGCTGGAGCAGGCACGGCTGAGTTTCAATGGGTGCTCAGGACTCAGTGCGGGAAGCTTCCGGGTAGACACAGGGCAGGAACTTGGGACCTTTCAATCCACAGGAGGACCCCAGGGACTCACTGGCCCTGGGTGTCAGTCACTAAAGCCTTCCTGCTCCTGCTGCTCCAAGCCCCGCCCTGCCCGGCTGGCCTGTCGGGGTGAGGGCCCCCCTGGCTCCCACCCAGCTTTGTTCCTGGCCTCCTCCCAGGCCCCGGGGGCTGCTGGGCCCAGAGCCAGAGCTGAAGCTGCAGACACAACAATCCAGTTCCAGCTTGGTCCCAGCCAGAGGCGGGGGTGGGGCGGCTGGAGAGGGCGGGGGCTTCAGCTGTGAGGCTGGGCGGTCAYCACACAGGGCCTGGGCTTCCTGCCCCAGACAGAGACATGTAGAAACCCACGCATCAAACAATGCTCTGCCTTCGTGCAGACGTTCAGAGATCCAGGCCCTGGCCA
>BDUI01030870.1:15618-28549 GCA_002335545.1 Apodemus speciosus | reverse complement strand
GTCAATTTCTGTTGACTGTAAGTTATCAGCCTCCACCATTCTCTAACAGCATAGACCAGATGATAACACAGGCTGAAGTCTGGTGGATACTGCTCATGGTCAACGTGGCCATAAAACAGGACCCAATCGCATCAGGAAAACACAACCGAAAATACCTTCAAACACTACAAATCCACAGCATCACCAAAAACCATCACAGGGGTGCTAAGAAGAGGGAAGACTATATAGGTGGCAAGAGAATTGAGTGGCCACTTGTCCCTCAATGCTACCTCCACAGAGGACAATGAATAGAAACACTAATGGAAATACAGCCACAGAAGCAAAAAGAAAATCCAAGATGCCTGACCAAACAGCCCACAGCCAATCTTCCCCTCGCTATTCCACATTCAAGAGCCCTACAAACCAGGTAACCTTGTCAATGGGGACATAACACGCCAACCCTGACACATTGTATCTCTTCCCCAATCCAGGGTTCTGGCTCCCATTTCCCTAACAAGGACCCCTTCAGTCAGCTCAGGACCCTGACACCCTCCATAGCTTGATCTAGAAGATGGGCCAATGCTGCCTTTAGGTCTTGGAAACCAGAGTTTCTCCAAGGAACCTTCTTCATCTAGTTTCTTTGTAGGTACCTCATTCTTCCCTGTTCCTCCCCTCTGGGCTCACCCACCTAGGATCTGAGGCAGAACCTGTTCCCAAAACACAGCTCACCGAGTGATGGTGTGGCACACTGGACATACATATGCTAGTCAGAGCAGGGTGACTTTGGGGTGGCCACGGGAAAGGGGCTTGAGAGAGTTATGCCCATACAAGCAAGAAGCAGCTTTGTTCCCAGGGGTGTCCATGACCCTCCAGATTCTTCCCTGAAGAGTCTGAACTTGCAAAATGCTGTTTCCTCTCCAGGCCTCCTCCTTGTGCTTCCTCCTCTAAATGGTCTGTTCTGCCAAGAATCATCTGTCCAGTGACTTCCTGCTACTCTACTAATTACAGCAACAAGAAATAACCCCACGGTGATGTCATGCAAACTTTCACTTCCTGTAGTGAGTGAATCAGTTGGGCCAACAACCATGCCCAGATGCATCATGCCTCCATTTTGGAAGGACACCAAGATGCCATATGCTCTTCTGTTTACAGAGGCATTCTGAAGGTTTCCCAGGTTAGATAGAGAATGAGGCGTGTGGGACAGAGCAAATGGCTCATTTGGTAGGTAAGGTGCTTGCTGTATAAACATGAGGACCCAAGTTTGAATCTTCAAATCTTCAGCACTCACATAAAAGTCTGGGCAAAGAGTATGTATGCTTGCATGYGTGTGCGTGTTTGTATGTGTCTGTATGAAACCACAGCGCTGGGTCACTGGGGTATGCTGGCTGACAGCCTAGCTCCATGTTCAGTAAGAAACCCTGCCTCAGGGGAATAAAGTCGTGAGTGATAGAGGAAGACACACAATACCGTCTTCTGGTTTCTAGGTACACACGGTAGTATGTACGGTCCTTCCATAAAGCCTAATACAACACACACACACCAAAGRGTCGGAGGTAAACATGTTCTCCATATGTGTGCACCTACATACACAAGTACACTTTTACCACACAACACACATATATACTCATACACAGACAYGTGTGGCACCACCACCAACAGAGAGAAAAAAGACTGATCTTGTATACCAAGAAAACCTACAGTTTCACAACACGTCACGAGATGCGGGGCAGAAACCACCACCAGCTCCTGGCATGTATGTACAAGTCGAGGAGTTCCTTCGTGCATAGGAGCGTGGAGGCAARAAGTGTGGATTGACAAGGACACAGGGCAGGTGTCTCTTCCTCTCATCCAGGTTCCTAGAGTGAGAGGAGGAGCTAAAGACAGGGAAGGAAGGACTGAGTGCCAGGCTCCAAGCTGCCTGGACTCAAACAATGGCTTTCCTCACTGCCCCCCAACCCCCTTCGCTTGACCTGGCAGCCAACACCAGCCAGAGTTTAATCTTCTGAAGGGATCAAAGAATAAAGCTGTGCCCAACAACACATTCTGGAAAGCTCTGTGCTTGGGATTTTCAACAAAAAGGCCTTTCTCTGTAGAGGACAAACAGGAACTTGCCCAGAAGAATGGATCAGGTTAGCTGATAAAATTTACCATGAAAAGGCTGTGAGGATGATGCGGCTGGTAGTGGTGCTCCGTAGACACACCCAAACTAGCCTCTGGAGCCATCCTCAGTTTACCTCTTTAAGCAGTTAGTCCGAGGAGGGCTACCGCTCGGAGCCTGTCTTCTCTATCAGCCATCTTGGCCTATGAGGATTAAGAGCCCGGCCTGACTTTGGAGAGAGGCACTGGTAGGGAAAGGGTTGACCAGCCCACCTCTAAAACTGTCCTGTAAACTTGTGACAATGTCTCCAGATACAAGCAGACTCTCATCTCGGGGATGTCACCGGCTTGGGTACGGAAAATGACATTGGAAATACTTTCCGGGGGCCCATAGGCTTCATCGTGCCTGACAAGAGGGGCTTTTGTATTATCCAGGGCCCGGGTTTTGGTTCCATTTTTCTTTTTATAATTTTTATTTATCTTTACGTTTATGAGAATCTTGCTGGAATGTTTGTCTGTACCCACGTACATGCCTGATCTGTGTGTGTGTGTGTGTGTGTGTGTGTGTGTGTGTGTAAGATGGCATTGGATGTCCTGAACTACAGCTACTAAGCTGGGAACCAAACCCAAGCCCTTTGTGTTAGTGCTCTCAGCCATTAAAACTGATATTACCAATTATCACCCACATTCTTTCCAAGTGAACTCCTCTGACTAGTTAGTCTATGGGCCAATGCCATCCCAATTCTAAGAGCTATTGGCTACCCCAAGATTCTCCTAACTTCTACAGCTTTCTAAACCCAAAACACATCTCTAATCTCTATAAATTTGGCCATAGCTGACTTCAGGACTATGCCACCTTGAGATGTTGCAAGGTCGTAGGCAGGCCAGGCTATGAGAAAGACAAAGGCAAGCAGAGTCCACACTGGATGCTACAAAGATGGCCGCACTCATGATAATCTTTAGATACCTACAGGTATTCTGATTCCCACCCCCCTTCATTTTAATCTGAGCTCCATCAAAGGCAAAGCTCCTTTCCACCTGTTTTCCAATCAATTTTCCCCTGGAAGTTCAGGAGCCGGTAGGATGTCACCTTGCTCTGTGGGCAGGTTCCTGGTTCTTTTGCCCACTTGGCCCACAATAAACAGGAAGCACCATCTTGCACACTTTTTAATTCAGAGGCTGGTGGAGCATGTACACCTCTAGCAGGTCAGAGGGACATATTTGAAACCCTGTCAAGTGGTCTGTAATCTACGTGGGTGACCAGGCTTAAAGAGGTAGCCCCCTTAGTACTCGGGACCCTATGCCATCAGGTGATATTGTATTTACAAAGATTGAGACTTACAAATAGTGGCTAGCTTTCCCTGAGATAACAAAGAAGAGGGGAAATGTCATTTTGAAACAGCCCACTGCATATAGAAAAATCAAATCAATGTTTGGATGTGAACACCATAGTGGGTGAAGAACCAGTGGTCTACCAATTTCCCTGAAACGTCCCAATACAGACTCCCTCGCTGGCCCACCCTCAGAGGGCCGTTGTGCTGCCACTGACAGAAGATGGAAATAACTGTCAGGGTTACTCATTTACATAGAATCAACTCCAAAATCAGGACAAAGGACTGCCCTCAGCGGTGATTTTATTAACCAGGCATTCTCTCAGATGAAGCAGAGCCCAACAGAAACCACAGCTCTTCTTCAATGAAAACCACTTCCACTCCACCCCAGCAAAGAAGCACTTACACCTTTTCCTGTTGATGGCCAATGTTTTAGGCAGAATTTTTAAAACCCAAGCTGGCACTCTCTGTCCATTACTGGCCACCATGCTAAATGGTTCTGAACCTGTCTGTACCTCAGCACTTGCTGCGATCCTGTCAAATAAAATCTTCCCCTGAGTTAACACTGCTGAATATTTATGCATCTAATATTACGGCTTTCTGCAAAGCGCACAAATCATTTTAACAGAGTGTAAATTCAACTACCATGAAGGCATTTTACACTCTGCTTAACTTCACTAAGGGGCAGGTAAATCAAGCTTCCATAAGTCTACTTAAGGAAACAGAAGTCAAAACTTGTAAAGGGAAATATACAAGTCTCTGGATTGGAGAGCAAACACATGCCCATACCCAGCACCAAGAGTCTACTCCCTTACCAAACACAGAGCAACCCAGCAGGGTCAGGGTAGTGGGTAAGAGGGTGGCTACTGTCTGCAGTATAGAATGATGGGAACTGATTACACCCCAACATTCCCTATGGCTGATATATGGGCTGTCTTGAGTAGCCCCTTTGGAAACACTATCCCCTCTGGCTCTCTCCTAAAGTGAACTCAACGGCCTAAAGCCAAAAGGTCCCCAGATGCACTCAAAGAACATAAAAATGGAAAAAGAAGGCAGAAGAAGAAATCCATGCCCAAAGCAGCTGAAGTCATAAATTATTTACAGAATGAGGGAACTTTAGCCATGGCCCATCTGGAAGGGCCTGACGTGGCTCTCAAGCTGTGCCCCAAAGGTCGATGGCAGGGGCTCCTGTCTAAGAGGCCAAGAACCTCTGAATCCACTGGGAACTGTGTCCACGGCAGGTGATCCCATGTGGGTGACACCCATCAGCGAGGATGGAGCACTCAAGCAACACTGTCTGCTCTGTCCCAAATCCAGATGCAGTGTAACACAACACATAAAGCCAGAGAAGGGCRCTGCACACCTTCTTCAGTTCTGGTCAAAGAGTTAAGACATGACCAAGAGACACAAGATAATACAGCCCAAAGAAAGCACTGGYCACATGTGAACTAATCTGAAGGCCAAAATATGACGACAACACTCAGATATAACACACTAGATGAAGAACCCAGGAATCCCCACAAGTTAAAGGAATGTCTCCAAGGAAAGAAACCTAAGCAGACAAAGCCACATAATAATACCTGTCCATTTAGCAATCACTGTGACTACAGATCTGACAAGCAAGATCTGTCAAGGTTGAGAGTCAGCCGGAAGTCACATGACATTGTGGCATAGCCCCACGGCTTTACAGAGAAAGAAAACGGTAAGGTGGCATCTTTACCATGTGGTTGAAGTTAACCTCTCCAGTAACTAAACCAAGTGGAACATACAGCTAACAAGGTGGGATTGGGGACAGGGCCTGCCCATGCTTTGACCAGGCTCTGACTGTCCCTGGGCAGCGAGCAGGACAGCGAATGACTCAGCCCCTCTGGTCACTCGGGCAGACCAACAGTAAGTAGCACATCCAGGACTTCTTGCTTACGTAAGGATTTTTGATTTTACAACATAATCAATGCTTAACAAAATACCCTTGCCTCAGGTACCATTTTCAGGTAGTTATGACTGTCCCGTGTGACTATGGTGGCTGTCACATCTGCATACGGTCTCCATGATCCCTGTACCCAATCAACTGATTGTAGACAAATGCTTCAGCGTTTGGCCTCCACTGCAGTATTTAGCTCAGAGGCCAGAGAACCAGGAAAGGTCTGCGTGAGGCCCAACGAGCAAGAATAAGGTACCTCTTCTGAGCCAGACTAGGGGCCAGAGCTAAGAGAGTCAGGAGGCCCAGGAGAGCCCCTGGCTACCTCTGCATCTTAGCTTCTGGTACTCAGCATCCATCAGACTAAATGCTGCTCCAATCTTTTACCTCAGAGTTCTGAGCTATAACTCTGACACCAAATCCACCAATGAAGCAGTCTGGGCAGCACAGATTCTCAACCCACTTACACAAAGCTGAAGAAGCACTGCTCCTGGTTGCCCAGAACAGCTCTCTGGTTTTCACATCTGGATGTAAAGGGAAAAGTGCACCCTGTGCTGGAGGGAAGGACATTCTGAGGACATCTGCTGCCCGCCCCACAGCTCCACCACCAAGAACATGTCAATGACTGCTGGCCAACACTGGGTAAGGTTGGGCTGTGCACACAAACATGAGTTGCCCAGACTCAGTTTCCTCATCTGGAAGAGGAAATGGTGCCATGTTACTGTGGTTATGCAATCCAATGGCCGACTGGGATAAAAGGTGAGGCTGCACTTACTCTTCACAGCCCAAAAACATGCGCCAGGCCACGGCTCCGAAGCTACCTCCAGCAACATTGGAGCGATGCAGCCAGGGAGACTGGCCCAGTCATCTTTCTATTTTGAGCCCACAGAGGCCACAGAAGAGTGACTGACTGATTGAGTTAAATGTCTGATTCAGCAGGAGGTGATCTAGAAGCCACCCTCGCTTGCTTCAGAGGGGCTACCTTCTAAGTAGAACCTCAAAACCCAGTAGCCACCCAACACTCCTGTCTGGGAAGGGAAGACACTGAGAGGCGGTATTCTGGAAATGAACTCCCCAGCCCCACAACTTCGATCTCAAAGGCCCTCAGCAGCTGCCTCCATTACGGCAGAGAGTTCTAGCCAGGATGTCAGGAGCACCTCCGACATGCTCTCCACCCAGCCTTTGTTCCCTGGCCTAGTGTATGGTTAAATGGGGCAGGTCAGACCCACCCAGGATGCTGCAGTCACCTCCGGGCCCTGCCTACACTTCCTTCCTTCACTTTGGCCTTCTTGACCATTGTTACTTTTTCTCACGGAGGTGTCTTGTGGTTCCACACCAACTGTCCCCCTCTCTGTTACCCCAATCAGTCCTAGGTTGTTGACCTTGCCACCTGTTACAGCTGGTACTCCACACCTAACCCCGAGCTCTGTCTTCCCGTATCAGCAAATCTTCCTCAAAGTGTACTTGTCCTTGAACATTCCCCCAGGCTCCAGGAAAACAAAGCCCACTTCTTAGCAACGGCACACCAGGCTCCTTGACCAGGGACACCCGACCCAGGAACGACAGTCCAACCTGGAACTCCTCCAACAGCCAGAGTCTTGGCTGGAGACAACAAAAAGCACCTTCAGCCCTTAAGTCGCCACCTATCACCTAAGCCTTCATTCACACTAATCCATCAACAGGAAAAAGGAGGCAGATTGCAAACAGCTGCCTAGTCCGAAGATCAAGAGTTTTCTAAGAGACGCCAACATTTTTACTAAYGGTATAATCATATCAGAGAAAACTCCCTCCTCTAAGATTCCTGCGCTGCCCTGACAGCAATTTAAGCAGCTGAGAAAAGATGGTGTAGACAGTGATTCCAGCAGGATCCTGTCTCCTCTCCACGMACGGGGCTGACTCTCTTTAATGACAGTGAAAGAGAGCTTCGCAGACATATGGTGAGGGGAGCTACCCCGGGTGCTACAGCAGTTACATAAAGTGTTTAGTGGAGGATTTAGCTGTTGTAAAGATCCTATTAGCCAGAGACAATTTCCATCTCTGATTCCAGGGAGAACTGGAAGCTTTACTTCTAAAATCAGGGCACGAAGAGCCTTCAACAGCAGTGCTGAGGGAGTCTCCGCTCCGAGGGAGCGAGGCTCAGGAACGGCACCCCAGGATGCTGTATGGTACCTTCCCCTTCCAAGCTGTTAACTCAGCTGGAGTTATTATTTTCTTTCTATCTCATCCATCCATCCATCCTCTTCCCCACCTCTCACCCATCCCCTCTCTAAAGTATCTACTGTGTGGTCCAGGCTGGTTTTGAACTAAGTCCTTGCCTCAGCCTCCAAGAGTGCTAGTATTTGAGATGGCTCCGTTTCAATATGCACCTCATCAGTCATAGGTTTCTTTGCTCCTCTCTATCCCAAAAATAGCAAGTCTAAAAACAGCCTGGCAACCTAGTAATTCACTAAAGACACCTCAATGTACCTTGATGGCAGCATAAAGATTCGCTAGGTTGGCTGCCACTCATGCTCTCTGCCCCTCCCCCAGGCTCTTCCCCCTGCTCCCTGCTCATTGGCTCTCTGCCTGCTCTTGCTAGTAGTTCCTTCCTCACCTCTTCCCAACAGTCTCCTTTAGCTGGAATCTAGTGTTCCCCTTCAGAGGCCCAATGCCCAAGGACTATCAAAGAGGTTCCTGGCCCAAGGCATGTGTCCTGGTGTACAGGCTTGGGTACCCTCAAGTTCCTATGGAGAAAGCTCCAGSCCCAGGTGACAGTACTAACAGAGGTGGGCCATCAGACAGTTGATTGGACAATGACTACAAAGCCATCAAGGTGGGTCCCAGGAAAGCCCTCCATCTGAGTACACAGTAAGAAAGTGCCACTTGTGGGGTCTTTAGCAGACACTGAATCTGCATGTCTCTTTATTATCTATTTACTTAGAAATACTAAGAGTTGAACCCAGATTGTCATGTGTGTTAGGCAAATGCAGAACCACTGGGCTAGTTCCCCAACCATCCRCCCACCCACTAATTCAAACAGGCTTCAACCTTATAGTTTTCCTGCCTCAGCCTCTTGAGGAGGTGAGATTGTAGATCTATAACACCTCACCTGGCTTCTGCTGGCTTTAATCTTGGGCATCCGAGCATCCAAAACATTCAGATTTCTGTTGTTTACAAGCTGCCTGGTTATGACTGTTTCCTGTAAGAGCCCAGCAAGTCAGACTGAAGCAATCTATCAATTTGACACCAAGACAGCAAGACAGCAAGAAAATAACCCACCTGGAGGAACGCTTTGCCTCTAAAACGGAATCCCAGGCTGCTGCAGAGCTTGCAGAACGGTGCCTCTCAAGCATGTGTGTGCACATCAGCACATGTGTGTGAGCCAGACACACACACCCACACCCACACACCAATTTCTGAATGAATAAATATGTAGCCAGAACATGACCTCATCTTTCAGCCCTGATCTCAACCCTTAAGAGATGAGGGCTGGTCATCACCATACCCCGGGCCGGTCCGCAACAGACAGGATCTATGCAGGAATAAACAGAGACAGAATGTCTTACTGGAACCACCTATCTCAGGCTGCTTCAGTCATTCCTTTCATTGAGCCACTACTCCACCCATAAGCCTCTTAACACATTTCTCCTTGAGTTTTTCTGCTGGGCTAAGAAGTTAAACACCAGAAGCACACCTAATCCACTTGAGTATTCAAGACCTCCGTGTTTCAAGTCCAGCCACCAGAAGTGCACCGATCCCTTTCGGGGAGGCCTAGTGCCCTGTCACACAATTCACCAGCATGCGAGAAGATCTGTCTCAGAAGTGACCTGGTGTGGGTCTCATTGTCTTTACCTCTGAACTAGCTGTTTTTCCTGGTCCCCAACTAAGTTGTACTTTTGGGGACAAGCGTTCTTTCCTCTGCTCCAGGCCTTAAGGGAACTCTGCAAAGACTAAGGTGGCGTGGACACCCAGCCCTGGAATCTAAGCACGGTACTACTCTGAGTGCAAAACAGCGCTCCCCCACTTTGACTCCAAATGGAGTCATGACTTGTGGAGCCACGAGGAAAAGGTTAAAAAGCCCAGAAGCCAAGGGAGAAAAATAAAATGCCACTAAGACAAAGACGAAAGTGCTGTGTGTCAAAGATGCAGCACACAGAACGGCAGCAGCTAGTTAGTAGGAGTGAAAAGCTGATAGGATGGATAGGCAGCCAGCCGGCCACAGGCATGGGCTGGATGGCTACCGTGGTTATGAAGAACCAACAGGAAGGATATAAATTATAAACCACAACCTAGAGAAACACGTCTCTTTACCGCCCAAAGAGCAGCTGGAGGCATAGCTGCGGTACCTTCTGGAACCTCCTTGGCAAAGTGGGAGGTCCTCTGAGACTGGCATCACCGATCACTGTAAGGAACAAGCAGTGTTACCAGCAATCCAGTGGGAATGTCGAAGTAACTCCAGTGACCAGGAACTGCCCGTTGTTTCTCAACTGTAGGAGATGAGTCAACAGGTCTGAATGTCTCTCCTGGAAACACCTTAGTGCTTCCAGTCCCTAGATGTCAACAGCCCTGACTTCACAATGCTGCCGCCTTGCATTAAAAACAGAAACATGAGGATGGTGAGACTCTTCAGTAGGTAAAGGTCTTGCCACATAAGTAGGAGGGTTGGAGATCAGACCCTAGCACGCCTGTGGGCCGACCTCTAACTCCAAGCTTGAGAGGGGAAGACGGGATTCAGAAAGCAAGCTGCCTGCCTGATCAAGTGAAAGGCTCTGCCTCTCTATATCGTATATAGGTGAAGGGCAACTGAGGAAGATACCTACCCTGTAAGCACCCGCTACACATGCAGATGCTCTCCCCTCCAGAGGGGAGTGATACCACTGTCAGAACCCCCACTTTACAGCGCTGTACTGTGTACAGTGCTAGTCACCTCCAAATAAGCTGCTTGATGGAAGGGGGACAGCAGACGCCCTTCTGAGCCCTCTAACCTCCTCCCAGAGTCCAATTATCAGATGCTAAATGATAAGATGCTAGACTAAACCTCTTCACTCTCCTACCCCAAACCTGGCCAGGTGCATCACATAGTTCTGTGGGTTTATATAGAGACAGACCAGTCTTACTCCAGTTTCCCTCTCAAGCAAGCAGCAAGGTAAGCCGCCGCTCCCATAGGAAGGTTATTCATGCCTCAAAACAAGCTGAAACCTACACAGGGTATTTCAGCGCCCGGTAATATGATGTAAAATACTTTTTTCCTTCAACAGATCTGATCTGCCTCTGACAGATTCTTCCATCAGAATTAAATGAGCATGCAAACACACACACACACACACACACACACACACACACACACACACACCCCAATGCATGTCCACAAAAGGATGCAAAAGGAAAACAAACACTGCTAACAGGAAACTACTTCTAAACATCAGGAGACTCAAAAGAATATGAAATCAGAGGAACAAAGCCCAAATTTTCCCTGAAAAGTTGACCAACTACAGTGACAGCTACAGAACAGTCTGGCTTACCCAGAAAGAACAACGTGAACCCCACGCAAGCCAGAGCATGGGCAGACACAGCCCCAGGACCTGACTACCTCGGGGAGGAACAACTAGGAAACAAATGGGTATTTTACACAGGCCAACTCCCCTAGTAAAAACCCCAACACACAGTAGGCTCTTCGTAATGCTCAACCAAAGAAACCACTCTTGGCAATCTAGCTGCTTAGGGGAAGCTCACAGTGAGGGGAATGGACTGGCAGGAAGATCAGTCTTGTCCGCTGCTGGCTCAGCTCAACTAGTCAATACTGGAGGATGGCTTTCTTGGAGACCGGGGGTGGGGGGGGGGGGGGGGGGGGGGGGGGGGCTCCAGGGTCCAAATAGTTTCAGGACTGAGTGCCCCAAATCTATCACAAATCAAAAATGACTTGCTACAGACCAGTTATTGCACTGGTGTTAGGGAGGAGAGGATGGAAGAGCAGCCAAGGGGCTGGGAAAAACACCAGGGAGAAGAGGACTTGGCTGACACCTACTATAGAAAGAAATCTTGATTAGGAACAGAATTATCCTCTGGGAACATTATATGCTTCTAGGTGACTTCTGGGAGAGGGGTATTTAAAAACATAGAAACAGGAGAAAAAGCAATGAGAATGACCGCAGTTAGCAATGCACTTCTTAATAGGTCTTCTGGCATTGATAAGGGATTTCTAAATGTCCACTCATCTATTCCTTCTAAGACCTTATTTCTTCCATTTTAAGGGCTGAGTGTGAGGGCGAGCCTCGTACGTCCCAGGTAAGTGTTCTGCCATGTGATACACCTGCAGTCCTAACTCCTCACACTTAAGCCTCCTGCCTCCACTTACAAAGCACTGGGACCACAGGCCTGTGTCACATCAGCTAGTTTTATGCAGTGCTGGAATCGAACCCAGGATTCCACACACGCTAGGTAAGCACCCTACGCTGAGCTACATCTGCAGGCCCTGCTTGCTTAGTTCCACAAGCCTATGAAACAGAAGGAAGACAACTGTGGCACAGAAAAGAACAGTCATCCTCTCAAGGTAGCAGAGCCAACACACAGAGGTGGGCCTAAGCCCAGGCAGCTGCAAGTGAGGGGATAAGACATGAAAACAAGTGACTCCTCTGACACGTACCAAAACCAGTGCCAGGAAATCCAGAGTCCTCCCAGGTGCTAAAAGGCCACAGAGGGAAACAAGAATTCCATCAGTAATGGCCATCTACTGTGGCGAATGGGCATACAGAATGAGCCAGTCTATGGCAGGAAAATGAACACAGCCTGGCTTCTGTATGCTCGGAGCTGATCAGGTCTCAGCTTTCAGTGGGTGCTAAGTATATGTTCAAGAAACTTCAGACCTTGAAAAGCCAGGGAGAGGTACTGCTGGGATCCGGGAGGCGGCGGGGGTGGGGGTGGGGTGGGGTGGTTATGATTCGTTTTGCCTCTGCTTCACATTAGGTGGCTTCCCTCTTCACACATAAGCAGTAGGTAGCCAATATTTTCCTCCACCAAAAATAACAGGCATCCATTACAAGTTTAGGAAGGGAGAGAAGGAATGTAAAATGTCAAAGCCACCCTAATTCTACCATATAAAGATAAGCACACTAATCACCAGGCAAGAGCATCTGAGTTCCAGACCAGCATGGAACAGAGTAAGAATCTTTCTAATAGCAAATCATTATTCACCATCAGATGGCCTCTTGAGTACATTAGGCCTCAAGAGCGAGTCTTTCCCATTTCTCAAAAATCATTCAACTATGTACTTTAAACTGGTCAGTGCTTGAGGTCTTGAGGAATTTTTGCAAGATGGTATGTCTTGTATCCCAGGCTGGGTCTGAATTCCCTATGACATCAAGGACTCCAGATTCTCACACATCTGCCTCCTGAGTGTTGGAAGTGCAAGTACGCCCTACCGCATCTACCTTATGCAATGCTGAGGACCAAACGGCGTACAACTGAGGCACATCCGCAGCCATGTGTCTCCCCTTTTGCCATCAAAATCCACAAATGGCCAAAATCTTGGTTTCCTTTTTTTTTTTTTAAATGTGTATGTGTATTTGACCTGTATGTATGTCTATGCATCATATACATGGCTAGTGCCTGCAGAGGTCAGAAGAAGACA
>BDUI01030846.1:9233-19334 GCA_002335545.1 Apodemus speciosus | reverse complement strand
GGGAGAGGGAGAGGGAGAGGGAGAGGGAGAGGGAGCGAGCACAGATGTCCATGGAGGGCAAATGCATCAGATCTCCTTGTAGTTGGAGTTAAAGGGAACTGTGAGCTACCAGACATGGGTGCTGGGAACTGAGTTTGAGTCCTCTGCAAGAAGAATACCCACTTTCAACCACTGAGACATCTCTTCAGCACCATTTTGCGTAGAATGAAATATAACAGAAGATGTCCCAAAAGGCACCCAGCTGAGGAAAGAGCACAAAATGCCTACCTGTGAGTTAGTCTCTATCTTTTATTTTCTAAGAGAAATGAGAATTGTCTAGTCTAATCTTGAACTTTGGTTGGGGGAAAAACACTCCATTTGTTTCTGTCCAATTCTCATCTTGTCATGGTCTCTTTTCACAACTAATCCTATTGATGTTTTAACCTCTTTCTCCAGTGTACTAGAAAATATCGAAAGAACAAGATATAAAAGAAATTAACCTGTAGTAATAGAAATGCCAAAGATTTCATCCAGCTGGAAAAAGGAACCCATTCCAATCGTGACACAGACCTCAGACCCAACACAGGTACATTCCATCACAGACTCTGAAGAGGAAGAAGAAACCCTGGAAACATGGTCAGTCTCCCAACATGTAAATTGAGGAGAGAGGATTCTAAWGTGACAGCTAAGTACCACGGAACACAAAGAAGTCCTTCTGCCCATGTTACAGCAGTAGGATGCAGTAAACCTCTAATCAAGGACTAAGGGGAAAATATGTGATATAAGGAAAAAGCAGCTTATCATCTGATTAGAAAATGAAACAGGTACAGGCGATAGTAATGGGAAAACAAGAAGAGTTGATGGTCAAGCCACATGGACTACCCAAACATTGAAAATATGAACAACTACAACAAAATAAGCTGTCAGAAGGACCGAATTTACACCAATAAGCAATATGCCTTTCAGACAAGTCTTTGAGTTGTTGGCTTTTATTTTAATCATTYAGATTTAAAGTTGCAAATTCCTAAGAGAATGCACAGGCTATATACACCTATATTGTTCTGTACTGTTTGTTCTTACCCAGGTATGATAAACAAAAATTTCTGTTTTGTAGAATATTTTATCTCATAAATCTAGGTGGGGGCTGTAGATGTGGAGATGCTGGTGGCATAGTGAAAAGCTGGTGTCACACCTTGAATTCAGAAGCACATGGATATTCATCAAGGACATGAGTGATCTTAGACATGTTAGTGTCTATGTCATCTTAGACATGGGTGATCTTAGACTGAGACAAAAAAAAAGATCTTTTTTCAGAAGAGTGAGGTTAATTACACAATTCATAGGATATTTACTTGGATTAAATAGAAGGAAAGTTTCAAGTGGTTATTTCAGTTCCCAGTAGAATTTACTACCTGTAATTTAGTATTAATTGTTATGACTTACTTTGATGTCTTTTCACCACTCCTTATCAGTAATGTACCAGGCAGACACATTCCAGATTATTAGAGATACCAGGAAAGGAGATATTAGGGCCTTCACAGTTTTCAACAATCCCTGGGGTATACGATTTATGTAAAGAATTTTAAGTGCCAAACAAAACAACTCAACAAAAACTGGAGTTCTGTTGATATACAGCTCAAGAATAAAGCCACTAAGATGGAAGTTAATAATACAGAAACATACAACATACAGATATTCACAGAGGCTTGTTTTCTCCAGGGACATATTAAAACTCAAGAAGCTTTTAAAATACTATGTTCAATTTCACAACCGTTACAATATACAGTGGAAGTTGTCACATGATAATGAGAGAGGCATCCGAGAACAAGATAAACATTTAATGAAAGTGACAAGTTGGATCTGAAATTTGATGCAAGGTCTGCAGATGGAATAGTAATGTTCCAAGCCATCACGGGAACGTATTTAGAAGAAAACTGAAGTTTTCTAAAAAAAAAAAAAAAAAAAAAAACAAGACAAAAAACTCACGACATTTTTTCCTATGAAACAAAATGCCCTTGATCAGTGCTTTCTTTTTTAAGCTGGTAGAGAGCTGGCATTGTTTTGTGGCTTCACTGTTGTCCTTCCAGCTTCCTTAGACCCAGAAAACATTGGGACACCAGATCACAAGGACATTATTTGGGAGAATGGGGCTAGGAAAATCTACAGTAAGAGTTGGTTGGAAAGAGCCTTTGAGGCCTTAGTCTGCTGCTGCCTAGGCCAGGATCTGGCATGATCTTCTAATTCCTACCTCTACATGGATGAACCGTTTGTATTCTACCATACTGGCACTGGAACCTCGTCACCTCTTGACACCATCTACGAYTCTATTACAGTTCACCCAAGTCAGAACATAAAGGTGATTATGAATGGGAAGGTTTTACCTTCTTCACTCTTTTCTCCTAACAATACTCTGCCCAATATTTAGGGCAAGCTTCTCAAATATACAGCAGAATCATGATTTTTTTTTTCTGATTAAAGCGTTTCAGTGGGTTTACTCTATGGTTAGACTCCCTAGTCTTCCTCAATGCTTACAGGATTCTTTATCACCTAATATTCTATCTCTTCACTAAGATCTAGGTATGCTCTTGTCTCTACACTAGAACAGAGTCAACCCTGCCTCAAGATCTTTATTCATGAAGAACTCTCCATCCTCTTTCTGCARMTAAACRAGGATGGATGCTTCTCTTAGGCTTTGACTCAGACACCACCATCTTAAGAGAGCCATTCTCTTACTCTCCCTTACAGAAATGGGCCATAAAACCCCAATTTGCTGGGGATTTTATGACACATTAATCCATGTCTGTCTTTTTGGGGCTTTGCCACCACAGTAATCCCTATAGGCCTGTGGGTTTATTATCTTTATAGATTCTATAAAGTAAAACTTCCAAAAGCATAGACATACTAGTTAACCTTTTTATTAATGTATGGCAAATGCCCTCTTAAAAATGCCTCCCATTCAGGAAGTACCACTTAGTAGAATACAAAATAAATGAAAGAGTCATTTCCCAAGCTTTTTATCCAAAAACATTATCATCTCTGCCTGTTCTCAGAGTTCTGATTTTTCTTTTTTTCTTTTGGTGATGAAGTGGACTTTTGTTGTAGATACTGTCCTGTTAGCAAGACGTGACAACCTGAGTGACAACAATAATTTTTTGTTATAGAAAGAAGAGTGGCTCTGAGGACACACTCTCTCCAGGTAGTTATAGACATGTAACAGTTACTAGGAAAGCTCATGAGTCAATATCCCCCAAGGACTTATACACAGGTAACGGTTGCTAGAGGGAGGCATTGGGGTTTAGTTACCCATAGGTTATCACTGTTCCTTTAATTAACCCTAATAAACTTATTGTTTCATCAAGCTAGATTAGTAGAACCAATTTTTCAGTTGGCTTCTAGTGTCCCATCTGGAGTAAACAGATACTTTTTCCGTTGAGTTCTCCATGAATATCATAGACTGAAAGAACCATGGGGAAGAACAAGCATTATTAAGAGTACTAGGCATGAGAGAAGTGGTGTTCGATGCCTGGTTTGCTGTGTTGGATAGGACTGTGTTCAGAGAAGAGCTAAGAAAGGCTTAATTATTAAGGACCACAGGAATGGAATGGGGTTTTGGTGGAATCATTGAACCTCACGTGGGACATTATCTTTATGAGTGAGATCCAAGAGACATTCTGGCAGATCTGCATGATGTCTGTAAAAATGCTAAAGCAGTGAATGAGAAACAGAAAATACTGTCAAAGGGCTTGGTCTTCAAAAGCCAATGTATTTAAGATGTGTGCTGATCTTGAGTTCTGAAGAAAAAACAACAACAACAACAACAAAACCAGAAGCCAAATTCAGTACTACGAGGCTAGGGTTTTAAGACTGATTAAAAATTTAATGAATGTATGAATGATAAAATGATGGAGTTGTAAAAGATTGAGCCTACCCCAGGAGTGGGCAGTTAATGCTTAGAGTCGGTTCTGTGCWTTTCTCTCCTGTAAGAGGTAATGCTAGGAATAGAAACTGTCCACATGAGTCAGAGTCCTCTTTCCAGAGAGGTTTGACCAATGGGAGTGTAGTATTGACCTTTCTCAGGCCCTGGGCCTCTCAGAACCAGGGAATCTACTGGAATGCAGTAAGCTAGAACATAGCTGTGCTTCCTTTCAGTCCTAGGCCAGCCATGGTAAGGAAAGCTAGAATGGCCCTGCTCAGCCTGCTGGAGGTGGGACAGTGAGATGAACCTTGTGGTATCATCCAAGGATGAGTAGATGTCATGAGACATGGGAAATGACTGGAATTTTGAGAGCTGAGATGGGAGTCTTCTCATTTACACTAATAACTGACATACCCATCACTGATCTTTTTTTAAAAAAATGATTGATAAATGCAATGTCATCATTCTGGAACACAGTGAACATTGCCATTATTTGTCTTTGATATCCTCTTGGCTGCAGACTCTTGAGATCAATTGTCCATTGCTAGGAATGATGGGTGATGGGTCTTCAGAGACCCTGCCCAGCCTTTACAAAAATACTTGATTAGATGATTTAATGCTAACTCTGAGTGTTTTACTGACTTATAAAAGCATTTGACCATGAGGTCAACACAGCTAAGAGAATAATCATGGGAAATATGGCAACACAGGATTCAAGAGCCTGGCATATTGTGAGAATCTTCAAAATATTATGAGTTGTTAAGACGCAGATGATATAAAACAACTTAAATGGAAAAAATAATACTCCAATAGCCTATGTTTACAAAAACTTAAAATATGTCCAAAAAGTTTGAGTGAAAGTTCTTTGTGCATGGAACAGGATTTTCTCATAAGCCAACAGCCTACTAAATGAATATCCTGGTGCCAGGGCTTGTTTGTCTCCCTACAGGTTGTTGGACACTGAGGTCTGAGAGGCTCCTAAGATAAAGCTATTGCCACAGTTATTACCTGCATGCCAGAACTAAATGGTAAGATCCTGTACCTGAAGATGCTCAGTGCTTAGGTTACAGGACATGAAGTTATCAGATTAGGAATAAACAGGAAGTTCCGTCTCTACTGGCTGGCGTTTGTAGTGCCAGAAGGCACTGAGCATGTTGTTGGTGAAGAAGTATACCGAATGTCCTACTTGGCTGTGAACCTTTTGTACCATGCTATGAACATGCCAAGCAAGATGTATCAGCTTATACAAGAGTGCCATGACAGTTATGAAGGTAGCCATCTGCTTTCTGATCGTTTTTAAGATCAACTTGACGAGAGAGAATTCATGTCCGGTGTTATATACAAGCCCACTCAAAAAATCTGTGGCTAGGATGCTCAGAGGCTCTGATGGAGAGGATATTGCTGTTGTTCTTCTCGGTATATATGGATGGCTGACAGAATTGCCTGCTAAACATTTTTGGTTTTACCCATAGATTATTGCTGCTGCCAGCTTTGATCAGAGAAGTTTTTTTTTTTWAAAAACCAATTAATTATTTTCATAATGTGTGGCAGTTACTACAGAAACCTACTATAAATCAAAGTACTAAGAATAAGTTGTTGTTGACTGATAATCTTAAATTAGGCTATCTATATCACTTCTCCCTAGACTAGGACTATTGTAGGATGTGTAGAGATGGTAAGAGTAAGAAGAAAGGATAGAATTATGGAATGTTATTCTCTGGGTATGGCCTGGCTATTGTCCTCTTGAACTACCAGTAGCTATGATTGCCTGGAGAAAATCTTCACAAGACTGGGTCTATTAAGTTTTCATTATTAGGGAGCTCACCAGGCTGTTTCCTTCCCCAAGGATTTATAGTCATTGGTGCGGAGAAGGGAATTTTTTTCTTCAGTGGTATAGCCATGCATAAAGTGCCCCTAACTCATGCTCCTAGGGTAATCCCAATCAATATCATTCCTCAATGATGGGCTTGAATAGAATTGTATGTTTGCCTGGTTGTTACTATCCTATATTGGATGAATAGATATCGATACAACAGTCCCAGGCAGTATTGGGAACTGTTGTATCACTAAACTCTACTCAAACTATCTTTAATGACCTTTTGCACAGAGCTGTCTAATAAGAATTAAGCTTTTAAACTGTCTATTCATCTTCTGATTCTAAAGCTTTTTCTTGACAAGTGATGTGTAAGACCAAGAGATGTATTAGTGTAAGACCAATAGATGTATCACTGAAGATCACGAGCTGTATCAATATTATCTAACTTTTCCTTTCCATTCTTAATCTTGTACTACTTTCTGAGTTCAAATGACCTGTCTGTTAACAGAAGGAATTCTAGTTATTGGGGCACAACTCATCCACAAAACACACTAAGGTTCTGCTGTTTATTTCTGCTACATGATATTTAAAAATTTTATAGGATTGCTATAGGAAATAATCTAATAATAATAATGAAACTATATGCCAAAAATACAACTACATGAGACATATTTTTTCCACTCCTGGGAAAATAGTTTTCATGAGCTAACGGATGAACTTACACATGGCCTTACAGAGAACATCTTAATTTCAAGCCTTCCTGCATAAATGATGAGCCACAAAGTGCAAAGAGGTCAACACAGCCCGGAGTAATTACAGCRGCAATGAAGAACAGGAGAGATTGGAGAAGGCCTGTTAGCTGAGGTTGGATTTAAATCATAGCTATCTTTAGTCACAAGATTTCTCCTCACCTAAGGAGGAGGAGCTTGAATCTCTACCCAGCCCAGTTTCCATTGGCTTCTTGCCAGGCTGTCAGTAGCAACAGCCCTTTTGCTGAAAAATGGCCAACAAGGTAACCGTGAATAATCTCAGGCTGAAAACGCTTAAAAATTTCACAAGCTGAAATGTTAATGTGCCCAGGAGCTAGGGATATATTTGTGTGGATGCAAATGACTTCTTTACCTTTCTTTATAGAACTGTCCTGGTGGCTCTAAAAATGTACCAGATAAAATATCAGGAACTGTTAAATTAATTGACTTCAATCACTGAAACACATTTTGGCCACCTATATAACTAGACTGTACTTTAAAGAAAATAATCAAGATAATATCACCATTAGCTTAGACATACATCATGATGGAGAAAATGAGGACTGTGTGACCCAGTCCTCCCCATCGTCCAATACATCACCCTTATTAAGTGACAATATGGAGGTTTTTCACAGYATCTTTCTGTATCTTCTGATCTTATCATAGTACATTTTTGATACCCCTATGTGCTCAAAAAGGGAAGAGATAACAACATACCAAAAGACATATGCACAGAAAGATACAAATGGAATGGATRCTATTCCAAGGCCACTCAGAAAAGRGCAACAAATATTGCTCATTTTGACTCATAGCCAAATGACATGAATAGCCAAACCAATGGGCCTGAACTGCTACCAGCCTTAGAAAGACAGCTGGCTTCTCTATGGATGAATTTATCACCTAGGCATCATGGGAGGAGAGTGTCGCTTCTGCATGCTCTTGTTATCCTCACTGTATGTTACAACTCCATGGCATTCAGGAAACCATTTCTGGTAAATAGCCAACCTTTGGCCTTGGCACGTTTAGACAAGCAGGTGTTACCTGTTGGCACTTTGATGCACTAGCAAGTCTGAATCGAGTCCCTAGATGATACAAGTAAATACTACTTTAATTTCTATGCTTATGTAAGTCATCTTCATATGTGGTCACCGCTTGCCTGCATGAGAAGACTCTGAATGGAATGTAGGGCAGATAAAATTAGTACCTTCGTGGGAAGGGCTTATCGCTTGCTAGGACTCAGAGGGCTGCCAGAAAGCTTGGTTGTGATCATATAGCAAGGAGCTTTTCCATGAGGGGCTCGCTAGGGCTTCTGGGTATTTTCCAATAGCTTCATGGGGTTTCTTTTCACAAATAGTGAAGTATCATGGTTTGTACAAGTGTTTGGAAGTCTGCCATTATATGAACTGTTATTCTCCAAGCCAATGTCAATCTTCAAAAGAAATGATTTTAGGGTCAGTTGTGTTTATTACTTATAACTGTAAAACTGAGTGCTCCTGAACACCTTACTGCTCCAGTTCCTTAAATCTAAGCACAGAAATAATATATGTAACACTATAATGGTGTCATGAAGCAAAACAAGATAAGAAGCTTAAAGGAACTAGAAACATTAACATTCAGAAGATAACCTGGAGTCTTCTCACAAATAGGATCATGCCACATTCTCTTTTTTATCCTGCATTTATCAGGAATTCCTGCTATTCTAATGAACTATCCAAAACTAAGAGCAGCATCAAATCTTTATTATCTTTAGCCTTCAGCCTGTAGCAAAACATACCTTAAGTATAATATACTATTGAAACTTCATTCAAATACAATTAACTTGTGTTAATATATGTTAATATAACAATGATGGCAAATTGTGTATAGAGCTTAATATTTTCCAGTTTTCACCTAAATAATCATGAAATGGAGACCCATTGTATCCAAATCATGAAATTTATTAGGCATATAAGAGAAAGGAAAATTAGTTGAAATATATGACAGAAATCATCATCATCTTTATGATATTTCTTTACTTAACTGGCAGTGTTAAGACCCAAACCAGGCAAGTCTGTAACTGTCCCACTCTCAGATATTCCTTTATTTTCAGCACATATTTTCATCACCAATATCTAAAAATAAAATATGCATAGGTACATATATATGTGGATTAAATGCACTAAACTATTCCATCCTGATAAGCAGGACCATTTTTTAATTGGAGGTACCTAACATGGTGTTCTATCAAAAATGTTTCTCTAACAATGCAGGCTAACAATTTTACTATGACTTTATTTTTAAATTTTTGTCCTGTGTTTTAAGCCTGGGATCTCACCCATGCAGGGCAAGCATATTACCACAAAACTATGCCTCCACCCCTGTTTTACTGTGACTCTTACTCATGACAGGTTCTCTATATAGTGGATATCTTTCAAGATGCTGACAACTGTTACTTTAAAATGGAAAAAAAAAACCAGAAATTAATCCTATGAAAGAAGTGATGATTCAAAACTACAAAAGGAAAGCAAAAGTAGTTCAAATCTGATTGCCAATCCCCCTTCTTTTTTGTAGAAATTTAGTTGCAGTAGCAGGATTATATAAGATGAAATAGCTGTCGCTCGGACTCACAGGTGGACAAAGGTAGGTTCCATCACCAACAGCTCCAAACACGTTGCAGTCATGATGGCGCACAACATTTCCTCACAAAGGGACCAAGAATTTCATAGAAGGCACCAGGAAAATGATCTTTACTATTCGTATATCTGGGGAAATGTACAGTGCAATAGACACTCTGGTACGAAGAGCCACGAACCTGGGATGGAGAGACGGCTCAATCGTTAAGAGAGCTGGAGGCTCTTCCAGAGGACCCAGGTTCAATTCCCAGCACCTCCTACATGGCAGTTCACAGCTGACTATGATTCAGCTCCCATACATACATACATGCAGCAAAACACAAAGCACTTCAAATAAAAATAAATGAATCATTTTTAAAAGAGAAAAGCCAAGAGCAATATTCTACCGTTGACAAGAGGTAAAATACTTCTGTCGTAGTTTACAGAACCCCACCACATCTCTCTAACTTTGCAGTGAGTTTTAAGCATATGATTTTTATTAGCAGATGTATTCTATATTTTAAAATATGATTTTAAATGACATATATTTCACCTCATTACTTATGTTTGGTATACTAGGACTTATATTTGGTAATGGGACAGCAGGCGAACCCAGGGTGAGGGTTAGTTCTTAGCTATTAGATCTTACCTAGCAAGGGCCAGACCGTATGTTCAAGAACAATGTTGAAGGGAAATAAATGAGAGACCCCACTTGCATGAGAACAGTGACTACTGGAAAAATAATAGAACACAGTTTGTCTGTTCAGACTCAATTTTTTGATCAGCAGTTGCCAAGTTACTGGGTCTAATAGATGTCATATGGTAGACACACTAAAATTTCAAGACACCAGTTGTTCAGTCAAAAGCACTGTGATTTTTTTTGAAAAAGTAAAATAATGGAATAGAATATACTGGCTTGAATATCCTGGCCAGATTCCAAGTTAAGAGATTGCAATCTGCTTTTCTTAAAGCCCGCCCCCCCCCTGTAGTTTCTTTTGGATGTTGCAGTCTTATTCAATTCCTTCCTTAAATGATTGCTTTTTTTTTTTT
>BDUI01030844.1:0-11707 GCA_002335545.1 Apodemus speciosus | reverse complement strand
TAAGGGGTGTCTTGGCTGGAGATTCTGCCCATTTGTTGCTCTCAGAGGGCAAGTAGCTTTCCCTTCCTGTGGGGCATCCATTCGTCTCTACAGCGAGGCACCTACTAAGTAACCTGACTTCATGTGTGGTGATTTGWYTCAGAAACATCCTGGGAAGGAAGTTGAGAGACATGGGTTGGTGGTATAGAGTATAATTCTGCTCATAGAGAGGGCCTGAGTTCAGCTCCCAACCAAAACRTAGGGTGGTTCACAGGCTYACAACCACATGTAACTCTGGAGACCCAATCCAAGGATGCTCGGTACTTCTGACCTCCAAGGACACCTGCACTGATGTRTTTATACCTACTTAGAGACAYATGTATACACACAATTTAAAGTAATAGAGACTTTAAAGAGATGCTGCCAGCAATTTGTAGCCTTCTCTGTCTTTGACTTGGAAACCACATCATTGCCTCTATTCATCCAAGCAATGAGCAAGTCCCACTTCACACCAGGGGAAGGAGAATGAGACTCTGCCTCCTGTGGAATGAGTATCAAAATATTTCACTGCAGAAACTTAAACAACTTAATGTTGTTTATGAGACCTCACTCACTGTTTAGACTACAGTTCAGACACCAGCATTGCTGACATTTTGGGGCTTGATAATTCTTCTAGACTGGGGGTGGAGATAGACTGAGTGACAAGATACTGTGCAATGTGCCTGGCCTCCACCCACCAGACTGAGCAGCCCCAGTGTGACAATCAAAAATATATCGGATATTACCAAATGTCCCCAGAGGAGAAACCACTGAAGAAGCCTATGGTGAGAGCATTTCCCACTCATGGCCACACAGAAATGAGCTGTGAAGAGTAAGTTACAGGCCACCACTGTAGGTGGCTTTGGATAATCACAAGCAAATTGTTTTCTACTTTGTTGGTTCACAAGGAGGATCAAGTGTAATTATTATAAATATTGTAATTACTTTGTATATTGTAGATCCATAGCCGGGCATTCATTATTATTGTTGTTAGTGGTGGTGGTGTTAATTAATTTCTTTATTTACTTATTCATTCATTTTTATTATCATTCATTTACTTAGGGAAACATTAAAAGAGTGGTAGGCATATTATATTTCCCTTGAGTGTCAGACACTGGGAACTGGAAATGATGAGGCAGACTCTCCCTCTCAAATGCAAAGATCATCGGATGTGACACTCTCCCGATGTGTTTTTCTTTCTTCCTAAAAGCCAAGTGCAGGCTATACTGCTTCATTCATGAGAAGTTGGAGGAATCATTTTCTGCCTCTAACCTGTATAGTTTTTGTGTGCATTGCACAAGCATTACACAGGTTAGCTGCACATGCCATGCGCTCATTTCCAATGGGCTGTTACTTAACTTGGCTGCTTTTGTGAGAAGAAGGTAACATCTACCCGCTTCGCGATCCTTCTCATCCTGAAGACAATACAACTGAAAACCAGACTTCCTGTGGTTGTGTGTGCGCGCAGATCTTATGTGACCTATGACCATTTCCCATAGCCATGTGTATTCTGGGTGATGATTAGCTGCACTTGGAATTGAAATCTGTTAGCTTAATTCCATAGTAGGGTCTGCATTACCACTTCCTGTCAGTGTGGCTTCCTGAGAAGGTCCATAGAATGACACTGTTTTCTTGGGTTTTATGGTATGCCTTTTCTGTGTGTCAGCAAAATGCAGCCAGATGGCATCCAGCTACTCATGATGCATCAGTTTTAGAAAACGAAATGGAAATTTGTTTAGGAAATGCTCTTCTGTCTGTGGTGAAAGTAGGTGTGTCCAATTAAGTAGTACGGTTTGTGAAATTTCCCAAGAAGTGTGTGCGAGCATTGTGCACGATGATACTGAGTAAAGACAGAAAGAGACTGGCTTTCTTTCCGATGTGTGTATCACATGGTAGGCACGGAATTGAGAGTTTCTCGTGCATTATCTGATGTAGGGGAGGCTCGTGGACTGACCTATTTTACAGTGAGAAAGAAGCAGCTGTCAGGCTGAGAAGCCTGATCACAAGGCTGTTCAAACCCCACAAGCAAAGCTCTCAGATCCCAAGGTGTACTGCTGTCATCTTTGCTTCATTAGTGGAGTTTTTTTCCATGTTAAAAATAATTCATTTGTATCTTTGGCATAATTCTGCCATGCTACTGCCATCAAATGTGAACAATCTTCCTTTTATGTTCTTCTGAAACTATATAAGAAGAAAAGATTCAATAGTCTATAGCAGTGGTTCTCAACCTGTGGATCACTACCCCCCTGGGAGTTGCATATCAGATATTCTTCACATCAGATATTTATGTTACAATTTGTAACTATAKCAAACTTATAGTTATGAAGTAGCAACAAAATAATTTCATGGTGGGGGGATCACCACAACATGAGCAACTGTATTAAAGGGTCACAGCTTTAGGAAGGTTGAGGATCACTGTGCTATAGAACTCTAAATAGAAAACAAACTATGTATATTTGCATGAACATATGATATGCAGTTTATACTTCTAACGCATGCATTTATACATTTTATTTAAACATAATAGTATGCAACACATAGTTATTAATTTATCTACTAACCTCTCTGTCTATACATCAGCTGAGCATCCTGCATTCCCAGTCCTTGCTTTGAACCAGCCGAAAAGTGGAGTCATTTTTTAATAAACAAATCTTTGTTGTCCATCCACTATTATGTATGCAATTTTTTTGTTTAGAGGAAAGGCAAAATAACTGGCTTTTGTTCATTTAAAATTACTACTGATAGAGGACTTCTCTAAGTATTGGGCTTATGGCAGTTAATAAATTAAGCATGGTCTCTACTTTTATAGACAATGAAGGCTACGTATAAAGCACACAGAGCTTCAGTTTTGGAGGTATCTGTACAGACCCTGCCCCACACATTCACACAGCCTGATTTTTTTTATTAAATATGAAAAAGCTAAATTGCAATCTCTCTTCCAACATATTTCAACAACAAAAACACCAACTACAAGGTGATGATTAAATTTTATGATATAGAATTATGGATTAATTCCTATAAAAAAAACCTTAAAATGCCTTGAAATGTCTCTAATGCCATTGGGAAGCAATTCCAGATGTTTACATGACATTTAAAAAATGTACAGAGGGAAGGGACATACTTAAATGGTATAATTTCACTCTGCTTTAAAAGAAAAAGAAATGAATCATGTTGTTGCCTTTAAACAATTATTATATTAAACTGTCATTTGAAGACATGATAAAAATGTGCAGTCACAAACTGTGGAAAAAGATTACTGCAGACCTGGTTAAGGAATCTTGATTTTGTTGTCAGTGAAAAAATTCCCTAGTGTTGCTTTTTTCATTTCAAATAAATATTTTATCTATAAATTTTTTCTAGGAAAGCCATTTTGTTTTCTTGAAGAATTTTCCTTTCTCAAATTTTAAAAGCTTCTATCCCTGCAAAACATCATGTTTCCTGCTATACATTTCAGTGGTTTAGGTAGACAATAAAGGCATATGACACAGAAATTTTATTTGATTATGAATAAATACATAACGCATAATGGAGAAGACAGAGAATGTCTAGAAATGGGACAATGTGTTGTGAATAGATTCTGTATTACTTATTTTATGGTATGATAATTGCCGCAATACTACACACTTTTCTGAGATTCTGGGGGACCAGAGTCTGGACATGGCTTCACTGGACCTTTCCATATGTTCAACATACGTTGAAGGCTGTAATCATAGTGTTGTATAGAGATAGGTCTCATTTGATTACATGAATTGTCTTTCTGCTCCTTATATTGATGGCAGGCATTAACCATGACATCTGCTTCTATTTTTGCTATAAATCTTCACACAGAAACACACAGACACACATAAACACATACATGCGCGTTCGTATGTGCATGCATGCATGTGTGCGCGCATGCCTGCGTGCATGCCTGCGTGAGTGCGTGCGTGCATGCGTGCGTGTATGCGTGCGTGAGAGAGAGAGAGAGAGAGAGAGAGAGAGAGAGAGAGAGAGAGAAGGTTCAACATTGTCCTAAAGGCATGTGTCAGGAGGTGGGGATCACTAGCGGGAACACTACAGTCTGTCTGCCACAGGTTCTCGGGGGAGGTGGTGTGTGAGCATAGTGGAGAGGCAGTAGGAGCGAGTACAAGGCTCTGTGGAGAAAAGCTCAGAGAAAGCAAGGGAGCAGATGGAGATGAGAGGTGTGAGGGATCCGGGATCTCACGGTGTAAGCTTGAGGTAGGTGGGAGGAGAGGTCCTAGAGCAGCAGTCCTCATCCCGTGGGTTGCGACCCCTTTGAGGTTAAATGACCCTTTCACAGTGGTTGCCCAAGACCATCAGGAAATACAGATATTTACTGTTCTATTCCTGGCAGTAGCAAAATTACAGTTATGAAGTAGCAACAAAATAATTTCATGGTGGGGGGATCACCACAACATGAGCAACTGTATTAAAGGGTCACAGCTTTAGGAAGGTTGAGGATCACTGTGCTATAGAACTCTAAATAGAAAACAAACTATGTATATTTGCATGAACATATGATATGCAGTTTATACTTCTAACGCATGCATTTATACATTTTATTTAAACATAATAGTATGCAACACATAGTTATTAATTTATCTACTAACCTCTCTGTCTATACATCAGCTGAGCATCCTGCATTCCCAGTCCTTGCTTTGAACCAGCCGAAAAGTGGAGTCATTTTTTAATAAACAAATCTTTGTTGTCCATCCACTATTATGTATGCAATTTTTTTGTTTAGAGGAAAGGCAAAATAACTGGCTTTTGTTCATTTAAAATTACTACTGATAGAGGACTTCTCTAAGTATTGGGCTTATGGCAGTTAATAAATTAAGCATGGTCTCTACTTTTATAGACAATGAAGGCTACGTATAAAGCACACAGAGCTTCAGTTTTGGAGGTATCTGTACAGACCCTGCCCCACACATTCACACAGCCTGATTTTTTTTATTAAATATGAAAAAGCTAAATTGCAATCTCTCTTCCAACATATTTCAACAACAAAAACACCAACTACAAGGTGATGATTAAATTTTATGATATAGAATTATGGATTAATTCCTATAAAAAAAACCTTAAAATGCCTTGAAATGTCTCTAATGCCATTGGGAAGCAATTCCAGATGTTTACATGACATTTAAAAAATGTACAGAGGGAAGGGACATACTTAAATGGTATAATTTCACTCTGCTTTAAAAGAAAAAGAAATGAATCATGTTGTTGCCTTTAAACAATTATTATATTAAACTGTCATTTGAAGACATGATAAAAATGTGCAGTCACAAACTGTGGAAAAAGATTACTGCAGACCTGGTTAAGGAATCTTGATTTTGTTGTCAGTGAAAAAATTCCCTAGTGTTGCTTTTTTCATTTCAAATAAATATTTTATCTATAAATTTTTTCTAGGAAAGCCATTTTGTTTTCTTGAAGAATTTTCCTTTCTCAAATTTTAAAAGCTTCTATCCCTGCAAAACATCATGTTTCCTGCTATACATTTCAGTGGTTTAGGTAGACAATAAAGGCATATGACACAGAAATTTTATTTGATTATGAATAAATACATAACGCATAATGGAGAAGACAGAGAATGTCTAGAAATGGGACAATGTGTTGTGAATAGATTCTGTATTACTTATTTTATGGTATGATAATTGCCGCAATACTACACACTTTTCTGAGATTCTGGGGGACCAGAGTCTGGACATGGCTTCACTGGACCTTTCCATATGTTCAACATACGTTGAAGGCTGTAATCATAGTGTTGTATAGAGATAGGTCTCATTTGATTACATGAATTGTCTTTCTGCTCCTTATATTGATGGCAGGCATTAACCATGACATCTGCTTCTATTTTTGCTATAAATCTTCACACAGAAACACACAGACACACATAAACACATACATGCGCGTTCGTATGTGCATGCATGCATGTGTGCGCGCATGCCTGCGTGCATGCCTGCGTGAGTGCGTGCGTGCATGCGTGCGTGTATGCGTGCGTGAGAGAGAGAGAGAGAGAGAGAGAGAGAGAGAGAGAGAGAGAGAAGGTTCAACATTGTCCTAAAGGCATGTGTCAGGAGGTGGGGATCACTAGCGGGAACACTACAGTCTGTCTGCCACAGGTTCTCGGGGGAGGTGGTGTGTGAGCATAGTGGAGAGGCAGTAGGAGCGAGTACAAGGCTCTGTGGAGAAAAGCTCAGAGAAAGCAAGGGAGCAGATGGAGATGAGAGGTGTGAGGGATCCGGGATCTCACGGTGTAAGCTTGAGGTAGGTGGGAGGAGAGGTCCTAGAGCAGCAGTCCTCATCCCGTGGRTTGCGACCCCTTTGAGGTTAAATGACCCTTTCACAGTGGTTGCCCAAGACCATCAGGAAATACAGATATTTACTGTTCTATTCCTGGCAGTAGCAAAATTACAGTTATGAAGTATCAATAAAAGTAATCTTATGGTTTGGGGTCACCACAACATGAACAACTATTTATAGAGTTGTAGCATCAGGAAGGTCGAGAACCACTCTCCAGGAGGTAGAGAATGGCGATGCATGCAGCTGTGAAACAAACTGCTTCATGGGATGCTATTGGAGAAGATTGAGGACTTCTGAAGGACTTACTATAACGGTGTGTGAAGGAAAGCTCAGATCATCAGGAAAGACTGCATGCAAAATGTGATCTCAACAAGGATGATACCAATGGGCAGATGAAGGTGGATGGAGAGAAGCCCGCCACACCTCAAAATTACACAAAGAACCATGGGCGACTGAAGAAAGCTGGGAGAGCAAGAGATGGTTTCCCAGAGAAGAGCACACCAATTGATTGTTCAGTGCCAAAGAGTCAGCCTGGGAAAACACACACACACACACACACACACACACACCATAAACACACCCACACATAAACACACAAACACACACAAACACATATACACATACTCACACACTCACACACACCAAGTCATACATACACACACCGTAAACACACACATATGAATATACACTCACACACACATACCACATGCATATGCCATACACACACACAACCTATACACACACAATACACATACAGCATACACACACACACCACACACACGCACATTCATACTCACAGTGTGTGTAACATTATACAGACTGAAGAAGATATTTTTAGGAATATGTATGTGTATGTATGTAAAATATGTATTTATACTTATAAGCACATGTATTCATATTCTTATACATATACGTGTGCATATACACATATATACATATGCTGATGCAATAACAATTATTGGAAAATAGAGACCATGAACTTGAAAAAGAACAGGAAGGGTATACAGGATGGTTTGCAAAAAATGGAAAGAAGAAACGTAATTAAAGTATAAGCTTAACATAATTAAATAAAAAAGACTGTAGAGAAAGAGGGTGAGGAGTTAGGTAGGAGGGGAAGTGAGGAGGGTCTGGAAGGAGGTATGGAAGAGGAAAGTATGATCAAATATATTGTATGAAAAATTATTTTTAAAAAGGCTTTAGAGCAGTTCCCATGGACAGTGACTTAACAAGTAGAGCTCATTTTAATTATGATCTGCTCACCATGTACTGCCTGCAGAAGTGGAAAATGCACTTTGCAACAAGAAAGTTCAGTAACAGACCCTGTCTGGCCAATGCCATGAAGGCATGAGGTAGAAAGATGCAGGAGAGAGACCAGACCGGAAGGGGTTTCTCTTCCACACAGAAGGCATTTAGGGAGAAGTTGAAATGAACTTCAAACTTTGATGAAGGAATTTCAAGGATTTCTCCCAGCAGTTCTYGGGCCAATAAGACTGTTTCACCGTCTCCAACTCACTGTCAGGAGACAGAGAGTCTGCCAAATGCAACTCGCCCTCCTGCATCCCTTTTGAAATTGAAGAAAATCTATCAAATTTGCTAGACGGCACTGAGTCACAGTAAATGGATGCACAAAACAGTTATAGAATGACTTTTGAGATGGTCCTTGGCTTCAGAATCGAATTGTTGAAATGTGAAAAGACTTCGAAAAGCCCTTAGTGCATGTAGCCATTCTCCGGGACTGATGCAGTTTCTCTTCTCTTTTTCTCCTTCCTTGCTACTCCTCTAATCCCCTAAACACACACACATGCACATGCACACATACACACACCATACATCACTTTCAATGGTTTACAAAAAAATATGAACACGAATGTAAAACACCTCTGATATATTTATATATTTCTTCATATTTATGTGTGTATGGTATGTGTGGTGTGTATGTATGGTGTGTGTGTGTGTGAGAATGTCTGTGTGTATGTGTGGTGTGGTGTGTGTGTRTATGTGTGTGTGTGTTTTGTGCATGATATGTGGCATGTGTGTGGTATGTGTTTGTGTGTGGTAAGTGACTGTTGTATATGTATTGTGTGTATGTTTATAGAGTGTGTGTATTGTGTGTATGTGTATAGTATGTGTGTATTGTGTATATGTGTATAGTGTATGTGTATTGTGTGTATGTGTATGGTGTATGGTTTGTCTGTGTGTGTGTGCACATGCACACACATGCACACAGAAGTACACTGAGAAAGATAGCTCTGGTATCTCCTCATCATGGGAGGATGCTGGTCATGTTGGATTAAAGTTCCACTGCTATGGCCCCTTTCATTTTGAGTCACTTCCTGACAGTCCCTGGCAGTCTCTAATTGTACTCACATTGGAAGCTAAAAGTTCCCTGCAGGACTTTTGAGTGAAGCCCACAGCATTTCCTGAGCTAGGATAATATATTTAGATGTTTATTTCTGATTATGAGAGTGACGCTATTTCCCTTATGTGAACATAGAGTAATTGTGCAATACATGATGCATTCACTGCAAACAAATATTTGTGGGCCAGAGGGGGGAAAATGCTTCCACTCAGAGGTTAGCGTGTAGCAGGACTGTTCTGACATCGACTCCCCTTGACCCACTACCGCTAGTCTCACAGCAGTTGTGAGAAAAGGCTCGCTGAACATCTGCATATGTAGTGCATTGTCTACAGGAAAGAGGCAATGAACTTGTGAAGTTGTTTTTTTACTCTGAGGGTTTGCAAGCCTACTCTCTGTCCTGAGGGGATATATTTATCTACCAATGAGTTCACTATAAGCCCAACCCTGTGGGGGGGGGGGAAGACCAATGGTGTTATATTCTTACTGGACCAATTTTATTAAATTGAATGGCAACTCCTCAAAAATAAGTCCCCACTCAGTTTCTGCTTCCAGTTTCCTGTCCTGACTACCTTTACATACTAACTATGATATGGGAATATAAGCAAAATGAACCCTTTCCTCCCCAAGTTGATTTTGACTATCCCAGCAATAAAAACCCAAAGACAATTGTTTTGTCACGACAATAGAAAACCTAGACAATTGTTTTGATTGAGAAGAGGTTCTTTATACTGTACCTTGAGGAAAATGTTGGATGTCATTTCCTTGCTAACCATAGCAAGGAAAGAGGGACCAGACACAGAGACATGGTATAGAATAGAGTTTATTCAGGGCAGAGGATGGGAGTTAATGGGGTAGTGGAGGCAGAGAGAGGGAGAGAGGGAGAAAGTAGAAAAGTGGAGCCCAACCATGACCACGTGGTGAGAGGGAGGAGGGGAGGAGAGCCCAAGAGGGGCAAGAGTAATAAGAGGCAAGAGTGCCAAGAGGTAAGAGAGAGAGGAGGGGGTCCAGCACCCTCTTTTATAGGCCAGGCCTACCTGGCTGTTGCCAGGCAACTGTGGGGAGGGGCATACCTGGCTGTTGCCAGGTAATTGTGGGGTAGAGCTCAGACAGAATCCTAACAATACTGGAGGCCTCAATCAAGGAACTGGTCCTTACACAGAGACAAGACATCTGGCTTGTTCTCTTTCTGTAGTGAAGCAGAAAGAAGAACTCAGCCATCTGCAAACTAGAAGAGGCTCTTGCTATAACCTAGCCAGCATCCCGATGTCAGACTTCCAGCCTCAGAACTATGAGAAATGACCTCCCAGGCTTGGAAATAGCAGTCCAAGCAAAGCAATATTATGAATTTCACCATTACAAAAGCATGCCTAGCAAGAAGGCCAATGTTTGGCTAGACTTAGTTTTGCTAAGACAGGCTAGGATATGATTCATGAGCCCTCAACCATCTCTCCAGTCAGGTTATCCAGTATACAGGATGTTACCCAGGAAAGAACTCTTAATGATTGTTTATCTATTGGTACAGATCCCTGTGATGAGTATTACAGGCTTACAAGGCTTTTAAGGATACTGTGCCGGTAGAAATGCTGCCATTGGGATGAGCAAGGACCCAAAGAGCATTGCTGTGGGTATCAAGGCCTGCAATGCCAATAATGTATGTGACAGGACCATGAGTAACAGAATTGCTCTCAAACCTGATAGTTAATGAAAACTTCCCTTCTAAAGTCAAACTTGCCTGAGACTAGTGACTGCTTTATTCTAACTTCTGCCTTCTGGATTCAACTGTCCTGTGTTTGCCCCACTGTTATATCTTGGGATTAGATAACTTGTTTGGTAAGATTAGAAGCCCAGGGGTGAAAAGTAATTTTGTTCTAGGATAAAATATGGAAACATCACTCATATCTGATTTGGATGGTAAATTTGGAACTGTGGGCTGATAATAGGTGAGATCTGGGGCCTATCGTTAGTGTAGAATGGGTTAGAACTTTTCGAGAAATATGAAGTGTTTTGTATGAAGGATGGGTGTGACTTGACAGGAAGACAGGCAAGAGAGCATAAAAGACTTAATGGTCATTTCTGAAAAAAAAAGTGTCATTGTCTTAACTACTAGAACTAGTGAGTGCTACCTTATTTGGTAAAAGGCTTCTGCACATGCAATTAAGTGACTGYTCTTAAAACAAAGCATCCTTTCTTACTTGGAAGGGCCCAAGCTCAACAGTMAGTGCCCATATAAGAGTGATACAAAGGCAGATAGGATAGAAATAAGGTGTTTAAGCAACATCATGACAGATAATGCAATTCAGGTAACAGATGAAGTGTGCTGTTTGTCCCCAGAAGTTAAAGAGGCAGGAAACAATAGAGTCTTCTCTTAGAGCCTCCAAGAAGGCTCGCAAGCTGCTGACACACTGGCCGTCAACTTTTTACGKAACACGCGTCCATTGTTTTAGCCCACCAGCTTTGTATTAATATTCTGCAGTGGCCACAGGAAATGAATATATTCATAGTCYATACACATAAGGACAAGAGACCTAAAGAGACTGTCTCCTCCAACACTAATCCTCTGCTAGTTGCTTTATCTTGACTAGAATCTTGAGTCCTTTGACCTCTCAGGCAATGTCTCACACAGACCTTTGTGTGTAGACAGGTAAGGTAAAAGGCAGGCCCATGGCAGTGGCACAGATTGAGCTCCAGTGTGTGATATCCATCTTCCTATACAATTTCCCCCATTTYCCCCCATTGCCGCCCTCTCTTTACCTTTCTTTCTCATCCCTCTCATTAGTTCCACAGTCCCGMGRCTGTCTCCTCACTAACTCTGCTTCTGTCATCATGGTTTGTTCTACAACTTCTGTTTCCTCAGCAGCTAATCAGGAAGTCTCCTAAACAAAGATAGTTCTTCCATAAGCTATGCAAGCGTTCCTCCATCAAAGAGCAATTAGTTGTAGCACTGATATGTTATGGTTTTTATTTGTGTCGATGTGTTTGTCTGTGTGAGTTTACGTACACCATGCGCAAGCAGGCATTCTTGAGACA